>BLKR01010581.1:0-51752 GCA_011170035.1 Teleogryllus occipitalis | reverse complement strand
AATTACCTACACATAACGAAAATAATTCCTAAAGAACAATTTGGATTTATGGAAAAAGTGTCTACTCAACACCAGTTACTAAGAATTTCCGAACACATATACACAGCATTCCAGAAAAAACATCACACAATAGGCGTATTTATAGATATCACTCAGGCGTTTGATCGGACATGGCACCAAGCCTTAATGTACAAGATTAAACAAATTGGCACCCCATACTACATAAAATCCATTATCAATAGCTTTCTCAACAATAGAACTTTTTCAGTAAATGTTAATAATCATCACTCCAACCCTAGACTAATTAACGCAGGACTCCCCCAAGGCTCACCACTTTCACCCACACTATTCAACTTATACGTTGCAGATCTTCCTAAATTAACGAATATTCACATAGCCCAATTTGCGGACGATACAGCAATATTTTCTTCTGGCAATTCTATCATTGACATCAGAAATAGAACTCAACTATACCTCAACTTACTCGATAGCTGGGCATCCAAACTTAAAATACAACTGAATTCATCCAAAACCGCAGCAAAAATATTCACACTAAGACCCTATACCTACCCCACCCCCCTAACAATAAACAACAATCAACTAAACTGGTACCCCCATAACAAACCTATTAAATACCTTGGATTAAACTTAGATACTAAACTGAATTGGAAACAGCACATAGACGAAAAAATAAAACAGGCTAAAATAAAACTACTACAATTAAAACCTTTAATCTATAGAAACAGTCCATTACCATATCATTCTTCAATTGCAATATACAAAGCCATTCTAAGACCGCTACTGCTGTATGCTTGTCCCATCTGGATAAATTCCGCAAAAAACAATCTAAAGAAACTACAAATCATTCAGAACCAATTTCTCAGAACCATCACCAATGCACCGTGGTTTGTCACGAATCATCAGCTTCACAAAGAACTCAACTTAGAACTTATTGAACATCACATCACATACTTAGCCACCAACTTTTATTATTATTTACCTCAAATCTCTTCCCTTGCAACCTTTAGACTCGCTAAAAACCCGAACCATACCAGAATAAAAAAACAGATACCCCTACAATATATTCCTTAAAACCTTCTCCGAATTTGAACCAGAATAGAGGACCCAATAGGGCATCCTCAACCTTATGTTAGATTTAAGTCTTAGAAATAAGTTGTAAATATAAGTTAGTAAGTAAGTCTATCAAACATATGTAAAGTTTATACTACAACTGACCTATGTACATCCATCAAAATCAATAAATAAATAAATAAAAAAAAAAAAAATTCGTGATACAATAATCTACTTTTATGCTTTGTAAAGTAAATACGTTTTGAGTTAGGCTACTATTTACGCAAAAACATTTCCTCATGCAAAAAATACGCGTCTGCAGCACCAGTTTTCCACGAACTGTTGGCAGTGTTCGAAGTTCTTTTTCTTCTCTTGTTTTGACATTTATTTGCGGGAAAAATATTTGCTGAGTTTATTTTAACCCTTTCAGACCTGACGTTCATTATTATCTAACGAAACACGAGCTTAGGTACAATATGGAATGTATGATATCTGCATACAAGAACCAAGTCCATCAATTTCTACGAGAATACTCATAGTGCTGTCACGTACGTTTAAATAAATATTTGCATTTGAAGAGAGCATTATTATAACTGTTTCTGGAATAATAATAATAATAATAATAATAATAATAATAATAATAATAATAATAATAATAATAATAATAATAATAATAAAATAAAAATGAAAAACAAAAATTATTTTCAAATAAGTTATATATTAGCAAATGCATAATTACAAATATAATATTCATGTGCCCAATATCGAAATGTGCATTTATTTCAATGTAACGAACCAATAATATTGCCGAATTTTTATAACATTCCATTCAGTTTTTCAGCTTAAGTGCTTTTCGCCTGGATACTGGTCATCAGAACGAGGTTGCAGTAAAATGTCTACCATAAATGACCACAAACCAGTTCTGAAGATTACCTTATCTGTACAATAAGTAGTGATAATATCAATTTCATTACATTGGATATTTGCTATAAAAGAAACGAACAACTTCAGTACTTGTTTCATTTCTATTCATTTTCAACATTAAATAACTATACAAAGGCCTACACGCGATGTCCATCTATCCGACAACCTAAATTTCCGCAATCCGAGTCCAATTATTCGTTTTCTCCTAATGTAGAATAAAGGCCGAGGAAATTACTAGGGCCTGAAGAATGGAGATTGAAATGAGGCGGGTGATTGAATGAAACCTGAAAGGAGGTGGAGAAGAGTACCATGAAAGCAGCTTGCAAGCGCGCTTTGTCCATAAGCAATTCACTGTAGAATGACCCGGATTTAAAGTCCAATGCAGCTGAAAGTCCAGTGAATACTCTAATTACTCTCACACGTTACCTCAGTAAAACGCAAATGGAACGTGGCTTTAAAACAAACTATTGGCTGTAATTGATGAAGGTAAGTGACTTTGTTCTCTAGTGAGAGAGTCCAGACGAGCATACTGATGAATCATATTCGGTATCCTTCATTAAAGTGTGAAATAACTTCCGAATGAGGATTTCAGAAAATGTTTAATACTACATAACTAAAGAAACTAGGACCAATTCTAGGGTGTCGAAAGGAAAGGTTCCTGGGGCAATAGATCCACGGGAGACCCGTAATAAAAAACGTCCTCCATACAGAAACAAAATTTGTTTACCCATGCGGCAGAAATAATTTTAAGCGGTCAATTTCAATTAAGAATTAAAGATATTCGTTTTAAATGTAAAAAATTAAGAGGGTCTGGATCACCTTCCTGAACTGCGGCCCAAATGAATACAAAGGTACAATTCAATTTTGACCACTCTCCGAACGCCCTTATAATCGTCAAATAATATAAGAAATCCAATTATTTCCTACGTCTACTATAGCCGAGGTTCAAGTTCACTACAACCGAATTTCTTATACTTATTTGTAATGTAAGTGAAACGAGATCAGTGTCTTAAGTTCACTATAACCGAGAGTTCACAATATCCGAGTTCACTATAACCGGAGTCGACTGTACTTGTCTTCATCCGTCCCGCTCCTTCAACGATTTCTGCCATATTCACGAAATCAATTCAGCACCAAGGGGTTGCGGTTTCACCTCAAACCCCTTGAAACAGTTCGGGTTTCTGGCGGCTACACCCAACCAACGATCGGGCCGGGTCGGGTCGGGTCGTGCCGGCCGCGCGGAACCAGTGCTCCCAGGGGGCGCGGGCGTCGTCGCCGGTGCACTTCCGTCGCGCACCGGATGTTGCTCAGTATGCGGCGCAGCGAGCGACGCATCAGCATGCAGGCTTCGCGCCCGCCCGCTCGCTCGCTCGCCCGCCCGCCCGCCCGCCCGCCCGCCCTTCCCCCGTTCGCCCGTCCGCCCGTTCGCCCGTCCGCCCGCTCGCTCGCCCGCCCGCTCGACCCGCCCGCTCGCCCGCCCAAGCCGCCCGCCGGCTCGCCCGTTTACCCGCTCGGCCCGTTTGCCCGCCCGCCCGCCCGCTCGCCCGCTCGCCCGCCCCCTCGCCCGCCCACTCGCCCGCCCACTCGCCCGCCCACTCGCCCGCCCACTCGCCCGCCCACTCGCCCGCCCACTCGCCCGCCCACTCGCCCGCCCACTCGCCCGCCCACTCGCCCGCCCACTCGCCCGCCCACTCGCCCGTTCGCCCGCCCCGCTGATCGCCAACGCCAGCGCCGATACCAACGCTGCTCCCGCACCGCCCCACCTGGCACGGCCGACACTTCCTTGAGCGAAGCGCGCCAGAGCGCAGGAAGGCGATGTGGGGGACGCGGGTAGAAATGACAAAAAAATTAATATTTCCAATGATACAAGGCGTTGTCATTGCCAATAATACTGTTTATTTCATTAAGACAACGCCTTGTATCATTTCAATGATACAGAAACCAACGACATTTCACCGCTTAAACCAATATTTAAAAAGTTTTTTAAATATTAAAACCAATATTATAAACCAATACTTTAAAAGTTTTTCCCCAGAAATATCGATACATTTACATCGATATTTTCCTTTCGATGTTTTCTCCAGATCGATATTTTGTTGCAAAAACATCGATTATTTTTAATTTTTATTTTTTTTAAATATTTCTTTAATAAAGGGGTTTAAGCACGTTGTAGAGTAGCAGCAATCTACAGCAATATCCTTGTTTTGCGTCATCTTGTTTATCAGACTGCACATTTCGCCTGCGCAATCTGAGGAAGTCTGGGAGCTGCTCGTGTTATGAATGTATATTATTGCCAGGGTGTCATTGCCTGAATCGACAGTGGAACACGAAATCGATAGCAAAATACGATGTTCTTTGTTGTTAATTTTATTACTTACATTCTATAATAATTTGTATATAATATTAATATGCTGGTGACAAAACAATAAAATATATCCCTTTTACGTACTGTAATTAAAAATGGATAGGAAAATAGCATGTTTACTAGTCTATAATTTAAACATCGATGTTTTAAACATCAATGTTTTCTCCTCGATGGTTTCATCAACATCAAAAACGTTTTAGCGGTGTATCGAAACATGGATGTATCGATGATTTGGTAAAATTTGCCATCACTAGACCCGAGACCATATCAGGACCAACTAGTGCCGTAAGGTGGAATGTCACGTCTTAAGGGGAGACACAGGGACAATATAATATTGAACAGTGGGTAGTGAATACGACGATAATTATAAAGTTATATCGTCTCCTATTTCATTTCAGTAGTATGCATTGCTTTTGCGGATTTCACATGAAACCGATCTTTATAAATGAAGTTTCTAAAGAAAGAGAATTTTACTAACACGTGAAGAATTGCACTTTGACTTCAAAAATATGAAGGATTTGTTTAAAAAACTCATGTAAATATTCATGTCAAATGCAACCCGCATCACATAGGCAGTTATATCGTTAAATAACTCCTAAATAAAGCATTTTAGGGCCTTAAAAACTAAAATTTTGCGGCCAAAGGATTCAAAAAAATTGTTCTTATATCGTCATCTATAGAATGAGATATGCCTAGACATTCAATTAATTTTTGCCGGTTCGGTGCTTCTCGATATTACCAATACCACCTATACATGGAGGAATATAAAATATATTCCTCCATGGACTACATTTCAGCCCTTGATGCAGGTGACCATCTTTGTGACATGCTTAGAAGGCTTATATTCCTCCACCTAAAATTATTTACGCTTTCTGTGTACACTGTGGTTTGCACAGACTGACGAGTTTTTTTTTTTTACCATCGACTAAGTAAGATTCGAGTACAAAATATTAATATATTGTTAATAATATTGCTACTGAGGTCGTTATCGTGTAATAAATTGAAGAAAAACATGTTGTCTAGGTATCAACATTTTTAATACTTAAAATCTTTTTGAACGCGTTGCGATCGTCATCAAAGTTAAGCTTGCAGCGTCTGGGTCGGAAACGAAATTCGCGACTCGGTCAAAAAGGTCTTAAGTATTAAAAATATTGATACCTAGACAACATCGTTTTCTCAATATGAAGTCATTCTAAGCGGTTGCAAGTTGATATAATCAGTAGTATCTCAGATTCTTCCTCGCTCATTACTAGACATCGGATGTTTAGGCACTAAAAAATCGTCATTTAGGCGCCTAAAAAGGCACTGAAAAAGTCAAGAATAAGGAGAAAAATTGTCACTGTCATAAGTTACATACACAATACAATGGAAAAATTATAATTTTTGTCTATATTATTTTGTAAACTTAAATGGACAAAACCAGTTCCTATATTTTAATGTAAAACTAGATTTACATATTTACAATATCTGAACGATGTCTGAACGATGTGACTGGCATATTTTAGCAGTCCAACACTAGCAACACTGAAACCTGGGAATTTATATTTATTTCCACTTAAAATTTCGGTTCCCTCGGTGTATTGTCAATCGTCCATGTTCTTAGATCAAGGCTGGTATTTATGAAATAGGAAAATGGAGAAAAATCAGTTGGTATACTTTCAGGAATTCTCTCATAATTTTAAATTTCAAGACGTGAATTGAAGGTTTCATAATGAATGGTCACGTTGGACCATCATCGATTTTCCGATATCTTAGCATTGTATACAAATATAATAAATAAAAGGCAAAAAAGTCCTAAAAGGCATTTATGCAAAAAATAGGCATTTATGCTAAAATAAGCAAAAATAAGGATTATAAAACTTCGTCATATGTCATCATTTGTCATGATTCGTGGACATATTTTATCAGCCTTTGAATAAGTTCTCTAGAAAAAAATAGGCATTTCCCTAAACATCCGATGTCTACTCATTACATTGCAGGAAATGTTTCATCTTGACAGTGCATAATTCTTAGCCACACGCTCCTAGCCGAATGCGACTGAAAAGGAAAATTTAGAAGAAGGGTTGTCGGGCGACTGATTGCTTTTCATCTTTAAGGTGATCAGAAGACACCACGTAATCATATTCTAGACTTTTCCAGCTTCAGACTGAATGCTCACTGATGTACACGAAGAAACATAACTCTTCATATTGCAACCAGTTAGCGTCATGGTCGCATTATGGGCAACGTTATTACATTACAGGGATATTTTACATTACAGGAATAAAAATAATAATCAACAAACTCTAATATCTTTCTCGGTCTTTACTAGTAAATGTGTATTACCTGAACAAAATATGATTTTCATTGTTATCTTTTTTATCTCAATTAGATCTAAGAGTTGTTTCTAATAAAGGCATTTCAATTATTAATGCAACAAGTTTCATAAACACTTACATAAAAAAATATTATTTCTCTGAAAACTTGTAATTTCGAATCTCGTGTGCAATGAGAACAATTATTCATGATCTGAACGAATATCTCGCGGAGAAATTATCATACTGCCTAGTAACTTTGGGTCTATTAATTCACTTCAAGAGCCTCCTACGTGAAAAACGTAAACTTCAGAAGACAAAACTTCAATTTACGGAGAAATATCAACTTCCCCAAAGGCATTATTCAATTACGCACTCGACAAATGAAAGAACGCTAGAAATTGCCGAAACAGAGATCACCAAAGAGACAGAAAAAGAGAAAAAATGGACTGAGGTTACGAAAGGGTGAGTGGAAAAATTGAGAGAGAACATGGAAGGCGGCCTGAAAGCTTCGAGGGTGGCGCTGCCTCACGGCCAGGCAGCAAAACAGAAGTGACGGCGCAGGGAGGGGTCCAAATAGATTGCTCTCGCGAAGATAAAGTGACAAGGGTGGCCACGGACTTTCTGGATAATAGTGGTGGCGGAGTGAAAAATGGTACCGAAATTTAAATGGATTATAGAAGAAAGTCGTTAAGGAGAAGTCGCAGTTTGGGGCAGAGGCAGGCTGTAAACAGAAACACTGTAGTGGGGGATCTCGAGTTCTTTACGTCCTTTAATTATGAACTCAATGTAATCTTTCACACATGGGAAAACATGCTTCCCAAAGTCAATAACTCTTTACAACGAGTAGCGTAACGCTTTTACCAATTTATAGCAAAATAGTTAATGAATGACTGATTGCATGTCAACACGAATGTCCGATGTACCATAAATTAGTCATGAAGCGGAGTAGATATCATCAGTACACACGAAACACAAACATGAAAGAGTAAATAAGCACGAAAAGAAAGGATCAATCAATAACTACCAAGAAGCAAATATAAATGTTTCTGTCAACAAACATAGCAAACAAATAAGTGAATTAGCAACTCCAGCTGACGAGAGCATGAGTAAACAAGAGATATTTAAGTTTTCCAAACGAACAACGCAGAAGATTTGCAGAGTTTGGAATGGGAGTGACTGCCGGGAAAAAAAGGCACCTTGACAAACTCCGAGAATAAAAGCGAGTAGAGATAAATACGATACAAAAACAAACGTAAAGAATCATACGACAGATGCAAACAAGAATAAGAGTGATGCAAATGGAACTTTGCGAAAAAGAGAAACAACCAGACGGATAACCGTTGTAATAGATATACAATAGAATACATGGGCATAAGGATTTATTTGACAAGTCTGAATGGAAAAGGATAAAAATAAAATAGAGAAATTGTGCACGTCATAGCGGACAGAACGGTTGATCTTCTGCACATGCGCAGACGCACAAAAGTGATGCAAAACAAATTGCGCATGCGCAGAACATCGATAGTGCTGTCCGATATGGTGTGCACAAAAACTCTAATGTTACGATCACGCACAAAACTATGACGTTAAATAATAAGAAAATGCGAATAACGAAAGGTACCACAATAACAAATTTATAATGTTTGCATTTCACAGACAGACTCACGCACGCGCACGCACAAGTGTACGGACGGACGGACGGACACACACACACACACACACACACACACACACACACACACACACACACACACGCACAGGGTTTTGAAGGTGTAAAAATGTATGGTGTTCTACCTCCTGAGAGAAAGATAATTATAGATATAAGACGTTTAAGTGTAAAATAGAATGATTTATTGTAATATCGATTCCTTGCGTGGAATACATTTAATGTTTAAAAATAGCCGAGAGGTCCAAGAACAATTAATCTGCATTCCCCTCTCTTGCTTTCTATATTTTCTTATCTCGTTCTCATTCGCTTTTCTGGATCTCCGTTATCTGTCTTTCCTCCTCTCCTACCTCTGTCTCTCCTCTCTCTCTCTCCTCTCTCTCCTCTCTCTCTCTCTCGCACACACACACACACACACACACACACACAACCGTTATAAATACTCTGCTACCAAAATTCAACTAGAATTTCCTTACATCGCTTGCGAATTTTAAATTGAGTGTGAAGAAGCAAGACCACATTTAGAAGCTCTACCATTAACTCCCGCCATTTTTCAGGGCTCAAGATGGCAGTGAATTCAATTTAAGGCTTGCCACGGCGTCTAGAAGGCACGAGAACAGAAGAAGAGCAGCATCGACTCGACTGGGACGAAAGAGGTGGAAGGAAGACTGCGAGGGATGCGCGCTGATAGCGTCGCCCGGCGGAGCACGCGAGTTGACGGTGGAGGGAGAGGAGGGGAAAGAGTGAAGTAGGCTCAGAAAGGAGAAGGGAATGGCGGGGGTAGTTAGATGCAAAGCGAGGTCGGCGACGGGCAGGGGCGAGGCGAGGCGCAGTTTGGATGGAGAGGGAAGGCGGGATCCAGAAGAGGAGGGGAAGCGTATTTGAGCAAGGATGAAAGAGCAGAGTGGAGGCGGGTGGGCGGGGTCTTGTTGGTGACGGAGAGTCGGCGCAGAGCCTGAGGTGGCAGGAGAGAAGGGGCACAGAGACGGTGGAGCAGATCTGGAGGACAATTCAAGCAGCTGGCTGCTCAGATCGGTAGTTTTCCGTGGTTTCTCCGATCAAATCAGCTGGAGTAGTACCCTTACAAACGGGCCACGAATCGCGCGCGATCTTTCCTTCCTCTTTCATGACTTATCCTTACTCCTTACTTACACACACTTACACTAACAAGCACTACACTAATACATATGCGGGGAGACCGGACAAGAGCTTAACGCTTGTCACGACTGGGACGGTGCCCCACTGGCGGGAAGTATCTGGTTGAGGGACATCCCGCTAGCCGAGGGTAGGTCGGCGCCGGATCGCGCCAACCAACGGGGGAAGAACATTGCCACCTCCCGCAAAAAACATGCACTACTCCTTGTCACTGATGACATCAGTAGCTGACGCGCCCAGAATCAGTAACAATCAACCAACCGATGGAGCGGAGAGGTTTAGAGAGGGACGAAGCATGTCATAGAAGAGTGACCGCAGCGGGGCGGGTTGGAAAAAGACAGGCCGTAGAGCCGAGGAAGGACTGGCGAGAGGACGGTGGAGAGAGTAGGATCGAGGCGGTAACAGGGCGGGGCGGGGCAGATCATAATGGAGCATGGTTGCTGATCGCGGAGGTTAGGGACGAACGAGGCAAGGAGAGACAGAGCGGTGAAAGAAAGGGTGGAGGACTGATCGGAGTACGGAGGAGACGAACGGATCAAGGCGAGGTGGAACAGTACGGGGAGGAATAAGGCGGGGTGTAGCGCGAGAAGAATGAGCAGAACGCGGAGGAGAGGGACGAACGAGGCAGGGAAGGACAGGGCGGGGTGGATGCAGGGGGAGGGATAGTGCGCGGAGAGGCAAGTCGGGGAAGAGCGTGAATGTTGACCGGATCGCGGTGGAGAGGGATGAATGAGGCGGGGAGTGACGAACGAGGCGGGGAGGGACATGGCGGGGAAGGACAAACGAGGTGGAGAAGGGAGAATGAGGCGGCAACAGGGCGGGGAGGGGCGAACGAGGCGGGGAAGGACAGGACGGGGAGAGACGAACGAGGTGGGGAGGGACGGGCGAGACGAGGGGGGGGAGGAACAGGGCGGGGATAGGACGAACGAGGCAGGGAAGGACAGGGCGGGGTGGATGCAGGGGGAGGGATAGTGCGCGGAGAGGCAAGTCGGGGAAGAGCGTGAATGTTGACCGGATCGCGGTGGAGAGGGATGAATGAGGCGGGGAGTGACGAACGAGGCGGGGAGGGACATGGCGGGGAAGGACAAACGAGGTGGAGAAGGGAGAATGAGGCGGCAACAGGGCGGGGAGGGGCGAACGAGGCGGGGAAGGACAGGACGGGGAGAGACGAACGAGGTGGGGAGGGACGGGCGAGACGAGGGGGGGGAGGAACAGGGCGGGGATAGGACAAGGAACGAGGCAGGGAGGAACATGGCAGGGAGGACTGAACGACACGGGGAGGGCTAACGCGGTGGAGAGGAACAGGGCGGGTAGGAACACAGCGGGAAGGGATGAACGAGGCGAGGGGGACGACCAAGACGGAGAGGTACAGGGCGGGGAGGGTTAAACGAGGCGGGGAGGGACAGGGCGGAGGAGAAACGAACCAGACAGGGAGGGACGAGCCAGACGAGGAGGGACAGGGCGGGGATGGACAACCCGCGGCCGAGCATGACTGTTGACCGGATCTCGGCGAACACACCCGGAAGGAGGCGGGGCCTGCATGCGAGAATGCGATAGCGCGGATGAGGCGTCGACATGTAGGACCGCCTGGCAACGGGGAGGCGACCAGGGATGCAGGTCACGGCGTCGTCGCGGCCGCCGGGAATGTGTCGCGCGCCGCCTCCGCCGGCGACCCGCATACGAAGTGGGCGAAGTGGCCCTCGCCCGGCCGAGAGGCCACCCCGGCCAGCCTTCCCTCGCGGAGGAGGACGGATACAAGTAGCGAAGGGCGATAGACCAAGAGAAAACGAGCCCGGCAGAAAATCTGAAGCGAGGGGAAGAGGCCCACGAAAGAAACGAGAGCGAAGTGCAGGACACGAGCATGGTGAGAGGAGGGAAGTGAGATTGATTCATTGATTGATTGTTAGTGATTTCGCGCATGTCATTAGTCCCGTAAGTGTAGTGCGTGTGGATGCTCGGGAGGTGACATTGGTCTTCCCCTGCATGGCGAGATCCGGTGCCGACCTACCGTCGACTTCCCCAACCAGGTATCTCTCACCAGCGGGACGTCGTCCCAGCCGGGACAAGTTCTAAGTCCCCGACCAGTCTTCCGCCATGCGTGGTAGTGTAGTGCATGTTACTGTACATGTGTGTGTGTGTGTAAGGGGTGAGGATAGGACAAGGAAGAGGAAGGAAATATCGCGCGCGGTCCGTGGCCCGTTTGTTAGGGTACTGCTCCGGCATTCGCCAGGTGTTGTTCGGAGAAGCCACGGAAAACTACCGACCACAGCAGCCGGTCGCTAGAATTCTCCTCCAGACAGCGACTGAACTCGACCTTGCTGGCAAGCTAGTGTCAAAAATCCTGCCGCCGTCAAGAATCGAATCTATGACCTCCCGGTCATAGACGCTCCAGTTACATCAGTTGAAGCACTGAGCTCCCGCTCTCATTCAAAACACCCGGAGTCGAGTCATGCCTACGAACCAGTAGACCAGCACATCCCCAGGACGCAGCGGGCGCGCGGCGCGGGCACTTGCGAAGGAAGAACGCGAGTAAGCAGATAATGGACCGGCCCGGGGGCTTCTGGCGCCGCTGTGGTTAAGAAGGCTCAGCGCCGCGCTCAGCCGCCGCACGCGCGCAGCCTCCCACCCCCTCCACACCCCTCCCTCTTCCCACACTCAGCTGCTGCTCCTCCCCTCTTCATTCCTCTCCACTCGCGCCCGCGACGCGCAAAAGCTCTCTCTCTCAAAGGGCGCGCTCTCGACTGCAGGAGCCTCTGGACGGCAGTGGGAGACGAGTGCCTCTGACGACCCTCTTTCGCCTCTTCAGTCGACTCTCCGAGAAACTTTCAATGATTGTTACCTCATATATTTTGAATTAAAATTTATATTTTGAATTGAAATTTTTATTTTGAATTGAAATTTTTATTTTGAATTGAAATTTATATTTTGAATTAAAATGTATATTCTATAAGAATAACAATTTAAAATTTTCTGAGTTTCGAAGCTATTCTGTGACTTAAAAAAAAAATTCTATGATTTTTTATTGTAATGTTAATGATTGTTCTAAAAAACGTAAAAAGCATGAACGTTGAAAGAAGACTATGTAAAAGATTGTAAATAAAGTGGGACGATACGGAACAGGTAAAGTGGTAATAGGTGTTTTACGCAAATAAAAATGTAAGAATGGGTTAGGAAAGTAAAAAAAGAAGGTGTATAGGTATATACGAATATTTTACTAATTTCGTATGGGCACAGAAATTTAAAGAAAACTAAGCATCTGACCGTGTGTGAGGTGTCAATGGTTTCTTTCGATACATAGGAACTCGAAAAAAATAAAACATGACACAATATCGATTTTGAATCGAAATGCAAATATTTGATTATTTTATTCCAACTGTACCCACACTGTGCGTACCTACTGAATTCTCATACTCAGTGCATCGTTGCTTACGACACTGTCAATGTGGTGCGACAGCAAGGCTTTGAAGAAGGATCGGCCTCAATTAAATCTTTGCTCTTCATATGTTGTGTACTGGAAATGCAACTTTTTTGATATTAGTAGAATGTAAAGAATGTTTACTCAGTATTAATACTACCTATGCTTTTAGCAAAACGAATGAAGACTGTTTTTGATAAAATATTAAATGAATGCAGTGTTGTACGCCAGCATTTTCCATCTTGTTCTTGAGCAATATGCGTGCTACGTTTTGGAAAAACATTAGGTGGGGGTTTCATTCAGCACCATTCAGCTGCATACCATCAGTGTGTACTGAGATTTAATATGCGTGTAAAGAATGTGTATGAAGATAATGTTGTATCTAGATATGATAAAAATAATCCATGTTGACAAGTTACACCGCGAATCATAACTGCGTCTTCGTGAGAAGGATGTTGGAAATGAACTTGAACATCACTTCTTAATTTGTGTTTGTTCAATTAAATTTTGCACAAAAGTGTAAGTCAATCTTTTTAATGAGTTGCATACGTATCTCATGACTTTATCTATGAGGTACGATAGTAAGCAACAAAGGGAACGAAAATAGTAATCGATATAATCATCTAAAAGATTTTTAAGGCATTATTGAATATATGCAGATTGATTTGTTATCCCCATAAGATTACCATCATTCTAAGTTATTATATTATAACAAAAACAACCATGATTGGTTATAATTAATAAAAAGTAAATAGGTAATATTTAAAATGTTGACAAAATAGTTTCAAAATTTTCTCGTTTGAAAACACAGGCAAACTGAAACGAGCTAAAATTCTACAAATTTAGAATCATAAATTATCTTATTAGATTTTTCCATACACTAATAGACTGAATTATTACTTTTGATACGCTTTTTAGCAGTTCACGTCCTTCTTCAACCGTTCAGTCTCTCAGAAAATTAATGAACTCAAGTTCCATCAGCGAAGCGGAATAATAGCGCCAAGGGTACTCGGACCGAAGATTCATCGATTACGTAATCCATTTCTACAAATGGCGCACAATCACTGACTCGATAGACGTCTATCCATTCTATTAATACATGCTATCATTCTTCATCAACGTCCTCAGTCATCCAAATCGTAATTATTCACTCCACCAATCCTTTCAATCAACCCATTTCTAAGCCCCCACGTTTGGCTACCAGCCATGTACGCTGTCACTCGATTATTTACTCCATTGAGGTGCGCTTAGAAGTACAAAAATTGATTTTCAATTGACGATCACGGCCATCTATTTGAATGTACAATTTAGGTCGTTTATTCGAAGAAGAATTGTATGGGCTATTTATTTAATACGTTTGAATGAATCTCGCGAATATGAATGAGTGTCGTAGAGGTAGCCCATGATGTATTCTTGCGCAATATAATAACTATTACAAATAACATTGATCAAGATAACGTGTCATTTGTTAAATATTTGATAGTCGATAGAACATTCTTCAACCGAGAAATCATCCAAAAGCGCAAGGAACATGACAGCTCATACAATATTAAAATTGTTAGTCTACATCAATAAAAAATTCATCTCTGAGATAAAATTATAATTAAATTCCCAGAAAAGATAATTTTATATTGTGGAATGACCACTATCTCAAGGTGGAAGTATAATGAAATTTCTCATCACATTGTCGTAATTTGAAGCTACATTAATATCACAAAACAAAGGCAGTGTTATGCTATGGGTGTATGTTACAAATGATAAGCATCTTGAGAATAAAAATAAAGTAGAATGAAAAAAATCTAACATAATTCATAATTCTACGACATATAACTTCATAAAATCCTTACACTTAGACCCATATTATTGGAGACCTTCCTTAGTTCAGAACTTCCTTGTTCCGTTCCTACGCCAGACATAACATTCAGACCTCCTTCAGGTAAAGTTACTTGTGGTGACTGGATGCCACTGCCCCGGAGATCGGGATTGGAAACATGGCGCGAGAGAAAAATAAACGAACCTATTAGACGAAACCGTCGGGGAAGACGCCAACATGAGGGAGAGAGCGGTTTCTCTAATAGGTAGGTAGAGGGGGAGGTAGGAGAGCGAGTCAAGATGCAAGGACAAAACAAGAGGAAAGAGAGCAGAGAGAGGAAGGAGAGGGGAGGGAGGGGAGGAGGAAGAGAGAAAGAGGAAGGAGAGAGAAGAGAAGAGAGGGAAGGAGGGAGAAGAGAGGGGAAGAGGGAGACGATAGAGGAGGCGGGAGAAGAGAAGAGAGGGGAAAAGAGAAGGGGGAGAAGAGAGGAAGAGAGAGGAGAGAGGATTTGGGAGGAGATAGGAGAGTGAAAGGAGGGAGAATGGAGGAAGAGAGGAACGAGGAAAAAGAGAAGAAAGGGGGAGGGAGAAGATAGGAGAGAGAAGAGAGGGAGGAGAGAGAAGAGAGGGGAGGAGGGAGAAGTGAGGGGTGAAGGGGAAAGAGAGAGGAAAAGGGAGAAGAGAGAGGAAGTTGGGATAGAAGAAAGGAGGACGTAAAAGGGAGGAAGACGGGGAGGAGGGAGAAGAGAAGTGGGAGAAGAGAGGAAGAGGGAGGAGAGAGGAAGTTGAAGGAGATAGAAGAAAGGAGGACGTAGAATGGTGGAAGAGAGGGAGGAGGGAGGAGGGAGAAGAGAAGTGGGAGGAGAGAGGAAGAGGAAGGAGAGAGGAGGGGAAAGAGTAAGGAGAAAGAATTATAGAAGAGGAAGTGGTAGTTGAGAATGAGGAGGGGGAAGAGGAGGGAGGAGGGCTGAGGGAGGAAGGGATGGGGTGGGGTGGGGACTGCAGTCCGTTCAGCGCGGTTTATAGCGAGGCGTTATCGTGCGCACGAGGCGTTTATGGAGCGCGGGTTCGCGCCCCGACGCCGCCGCTGGCTTCTCCACAGGCGTCCGGGCGAATCGAAACACTCCGCTCGTAAAAGCCTTTAAACGGGCGATCGTTCCCGCCACTGTCCACAAGCTTTCATGGCTTGTCGCCACACTGCGGCCAACGTAATAAAATCCCGCTCCGCACTCCTCTTGAGCGTTCCGTTCACTAGTACCCTCCGTCTTTGGGACGTACAAATTGGAAATTCAAGGTCGAGGTGACAGCACGATTCTTTGGGCAAATAAAATCTAAATTTCTTTGGACAAGTAATAGCATGGTTCTCGCGTGGAGTTTAATATAATAATAATAATAATAATAATAATAATAATAATAATAATAATAATAATAATAATAATAATAGTAATTAATATGTTTTCTGTGGAATTTGTTTCCATGTTTTTTTGCTACTTTAAATACTGAAAAAGACAAAAAGCAATTCAATTCAGATAACCAAAAAATTCATTTTATCTTTAATGCAAAAGTTGTGAAGAAAACATTTTTCATAATTTTATTTTCTCAGTGAAGACAACTAGTTGTTTGTGTCCAAAACATAATAACAATCTCTAATACTTGAACTCAAAAGGTTAAACGAAAATCAACTTCATATGCAGAACGTCTGCAATATTGATTCCTGAACTCCACCTGCCGACAATGAGAAATTAATATTTCTGTAGTAAGTCATCTGCGACAACCCTACACGCAAGGGCAGTTTGCATAAATGGTTAACGATTGCAAAAACTAGTTTGTCCAAACAACTATTAGTAATGAGCTTATTAATTGGGACAGGGGCCATATACGCGGGGGAAATTGGGCACGTTGCACGGTCTCGCATGATGCACGAATGAAAAATGAAAATATATAAAAATACCAAGCAGGAGAATAAATAAAACTTTACTTAGCGTTAAGAAAAAATGGTTAAAGTTAGGTATGCCTAAGTGCTACAAAATAACAAATAAATTAAATTTCAGCTAAAATTAAGTTCGTTTTAGTTAATTATTAAGTAAAGCCCTCCCTGTCATTTGCGTAAGTCGCAAGGCAGCGGCTTATGGCAATCCATACTAAGCAAATAAATTCCCACCTCCTCAGGAATGCATGAGGGGAGGGGGCTGTGGATGAAAAAAATACGGTCTCTCCCGAAATAATGCCGGCTGTAGACATTTTCAGGGAGACTGAGCAGTCTTGGGTCTGTAACGTAACGTAATTTCTAACTAATCGGTATATCAGGTGCCTCTCGTACGCTTCCGGGTGTCACACAACACTGGAGTGTATCTGCGACAAGTGTCGCTAACTACGAGTCGTGCATAATTACAATTGCACCAGTCATAGCGCAGTGAACTCGCGCGCGTTTCCGCCGAAATATCGTAAGCTCGAGTATTGTAATTTTAATGGTGACATGAAAGACACACTATGCTGACGAAAACATTGTGTGTCTTTCATGCCGAGTTCATAATACGGCAACAAATCAACTTAGCCAGTCAATTGTGCACGAATTTCAGTCAATGTCTGTTTGCATCTCAGTCAATGGCTGATGTCTCTTAATTTCCTTGTGCATCGACCCGCGTGCTTGCACTACCTTAACACTTCCCCTCCTTTCTCACGAACCCCCGACCACATGATAGTAGATGGGTTGGCATTAGCTATTTGAACTTTTTTCTAGAACATACCATAAGACCCGTACGATTATTGGACATATGTGTTCCTCTCTCTTCCTCAAATCGATACGAAAACAACCTCATTGGAATCTGATCGTTCTCTGCGCAGTAGAGAAAGGGATTTGTCGGTTTGCACAGTTGTGCGTGACAAATTGCTTTGCAATATAGAACTCGGGATGTTCTGGCTATTGTCGACTACCGTGCGAATGCATTCCTGCGTCAAGCATTGTTTGTCGCCGGGTGACAATGTCCTTCATTGTGTGAAGTCCCTGTGGGTGGTGGTCGCGAATGGACGGATTTATGACGGGTCCGAAGGGGACTCTCCTTTTCGGGGCTGACGAGAAGCACAGCTGGCTCCCAGCAGGGGCGACCAGAAGAGGGGACTGCTGGGGCAACAGGCCCCATAAAGGAGCGCCGATTTTTTTCATTCAAAAGAAATACAAAATGTATTCATCTCTAATCAAAATTTAACACTATAAATTACTTTGATGCTTGGAGAAATGGATTCTGTTTATGAATTAGAGGAGAGGACGTTTTTTTAAATGAGAGACCCCAGTGGATGAACTGCCCCAGGTCCCTTGTTTTCCTTTGGGCACCCCTGGATTCCAGCGGGTGCGCAGGCGACGTGGGGCGTCACATATTTGCAGAGAGGAGATTCAAAGGTAATCGCGTCTACGCGTTGCAATGGTACGACTATTACAGATTTGCAGAAACAGTTGTATGTAATTAACTACCTGCCATTGTTGTCAGAGAGTCGAATAAGTACGATGCGATTGCGATTACCTTTGTTTCCGTCCAGCCATCACCCAGGTATCATCATTCATTCTTCCTTGTTTACTTTTCCGCTCTTCTGTATCACTCCACTTCTAGCTCTTTCCTCCCTCTCTCTTCCCTCCTTTTGTCTCATATCCTTTCTTCTCACAATCTCTTCATTGCATCTTTTCACCCCCCCTCTCTCCCTCCGCAGCATTTTCTGTCTTCTATCATCTCCTATTCTCCATCTCCCTCGCCTCCATCATCTCTTAACCCCTTTCGATTCTATCTTTTATCCCTATTTCACGAATCCACCATTTCTCCATCTTCCATGTATCCATCTTTTCTCAATCTTCTCCTCTCATCTCTATTTCTCTTCCCCCGTCCTTTCCTACTCTCAACCCCACCTTCTCTTATCCTCCAACCTCCTGCCTTCTCCGCTCAATTGCTGATCCTTTTTTCATGCACATCATGGCATCTTGTCTCTTCGTCTCTCCACGCACAATCGTGTTCACTGTGCCCACACCCTTCCGCAAGGCATAGCCTCGCGCGGGCCCCGTCCGCCCTTGGCGCCCAGCGTGGGGCACGGACAACCGCCGGCACCCACGCCATCTACGCGAAACGCGCCACAGGCTCCACCCCCCACTGCTCTGCAGTGTGCCCAAGTACGATCCCACACACTTTCTCGTACTGTTTATTACGGTTACGAAGAGTCATAGCACTTTGTGCATCTAAGCCACATTTCCGAGTACTGTATGCATCCAAGTTCCATTTCCGTCTACTGTACGCACCGAAGTCCCATTTAGGACCACTGTGCGCCAAACAAGCCGCGCTCCGCCTCACCAGGGCACAAAAACGGGCGAAAGGCGCGCCGGGTAGGGCCGGGTAGGGCCGCAGCAGGCGAGCGGACGACGCGCCAGGCGCTCGAACAGGAAATTGCGTGAGGGCTGTGCCGGCCACGCACTTCCGGGTAGCCTACGTCCGTCCATCCGTTCGACCTTCCATTCCTTTGACGGCCCCGCGTCGCCATCGCGTTCACCTGGGAGCACGCAAAAACGACCTCGACTCCGCCCCTCCCCGCCCTGCCCCGCCCCGCCCCGCCCCGCCCCGCCCCGCCCCGCCCCGCCCCGCCCCGCCAGCTCTCCTGCTTTCTGGGAAACTGTTGAGGTTTGGTGATATTGGGACGATATGAAGGATCTCTCTGTTTCATCTCGTCGTATTCTGTTTATTGCGGAAGTGAGATACGTAAAGCAAACGTAATCATTGTGGAATTGAGGACATGGAAAAACACATGATGTTTTTTCATTTATGCAAGAATAATTAAGGAATAATAATATTTTAAATACATTCTGCACTGTAATTACTACACGTTTCTCTCAAACATTGTTATGGATGATTATACTTGTTTATAGATACAATAACAATGCATACATTATATTCGAAAATCTTGAGAAGGAACCTTTCAACAATCAGTAATAAATCAAAACTGTTGTAACATAATTTACGTGAATTAAGATTTTGAAAATTTTACACGACTTATAGTAGTGAGTGGAAAGAATTAGGTAGTTTACTTCCTGAGGCTGACATTAGAATCAAATGAGAAGCCTACTAACAGATGCACTTCGGCTTTCATTCAGCCCATCAATTTAACTTCATCCAAATGAAGACAAATTCTGAATCCTCCATTAAAACAATGCTGAATAGAATGAATTGAATCGTGTGATGACTGACATTGATAAGTTTCAGTAATTAACTTGACAACAATCGATGAGCTAACGGTGATTGACTCATGACATTCGTGATTGATCTCTAGTGATTTTGTTACAGCCCCTTGACAACGACGCTAAAGCTTTGAGGAGTGCTAAAATTACATCCCATGTAATGAGTAACTGTCAGCACGCACATTGCACTTACGTTGGGGTTGTAGATCCTGTAACAGCAAGCTCACGTGTGCCAAACAAACGCGTGACACAATAGGGCTGTTGAACGGCGGTTAATCAGCGATCACTGATTACAAGACTACTGAGCAGAAGTCAATTTTCCCTGTAGGCAGTGTCCCGTAGCTATGGTCACTGCAAAATAAAGTTGAGCAGCTAAATAACAATACCGCTGCATGAAAATTGTGGTAAATGCAAAAAGCTTCTTCAGTGTCGTTCACAGATTAATTTAATGTAATATTACACCGGCAGACTCGATAGAACTCTGGAGAGAGAGAGAGAGAGAGAGAGAGAGAGAGAGAGAGAGAGAGAGAGACAGACAGACAGACAGAGAGACAGACAGACAGACAGACAGAAGTGATCGCTTTATGTATACCTGTGTAAAGTGAGTTCCAGAACGCTGAGATGATGTGCGTTTTGATCAATCAAGTAAGATTTTTTTCTAATATTAAATTAGTGTGTGTGTGTGTGTGTGTGTGTGTGTGTCTGGGGTGCACATTACGTAAGTGGTCATTACTCTCTCATCCCCCACAATTTATTTGTGTACTCATGCTATCTATCAAACAGATGATTTTCATTTTTCATTCATTCCGTATCAATAGCGTAAGCAACCCAACATCATAGAAAAGATAAAAGTGCACGGAAATATGTAGCCGTCGGCCTTATAATAATCGTTGATTTAAACCATAGCAACGCTATTATTTTATTGTTAAGAGTGGCATGCTCAGCACTTCTTGCTACTCAGAATTATAAAGAACGTCATGATTTACAAAAAAGCATGCTAAGACCCAGAAAAATTAACTGGGAGCGTCATTGACTTACAAATACTCAATGCAATGTATAGTTTCCCAAAGTGTACTTTTATATGGTATACGTGAATGCAAGGAAATTTCTCTAGCAGCATTTTATTATAGTTTCAAACGATATATTATCTTATTATGACGCTGGTAAATAAATTGTTACGAATATCTGCGTTATATTGTAAAAGACTTAAACTTCATTAAAAATTAAACTTCATATGCGTAATGATAAAGCTTCAGTAAAATTAGAGAATAATGTTGGTTTACGCATTCCTAATAAAATTTAAAGTTATTACCGTAAGTATCCAGTTTTACTTGGCGCCGACCCTACTCGTCTCGTGGCGGTCGGTAGTTGCGGCACGGAACGGTCCCGCGCAATCTGGCATTATGCCTGCAATCGACCTGGCCTGATTTTCGGAAGCCGGACATTACCGCGTGATGGGTTGGCCATTGTGCGGGGGCGACGTGCATCGGTCGGCGCAGTGCCCTTTTGTGCAGGGCAGTGAGCGCCTGGGGGCCCCAGCGGGAAAGGGGGCGGATACGAGCGAAGCCGATGGCGTGTTTTCATCGGCTGTGAGTGAGGATGATTGCCAACGGGAAATTCGTGGGGTGAAAAGACTTGCTGTGTTGGGTACACGTTGGGTGAAAAGATGTGTAGAGTTTAGCAAAAGGCCTTTCATTACTACCCACATGGAATTACGTGTCACGGGCGGTGGGGATAATCGCAGATCGTGTAAACCTCTCAACTTTTAAAACAAGAATATTTTCCAAATAATATTCCACTCATAATAATAATAACAATAATAATAATAATAATAATAATAATAATAATAATAATAATAATAATAATAAATATAAAAATAATAATAATAATAAATATAAAAATAATAAATAGAAAAAATAATAATAAAATTGATTTCTTAGCTGTTCAGGATTAGCCACGTCATGGTTGATGGAGCTGACGTTTCGGCCATCTTCTTGTTCAGCTATACTGCTGAAGAAGGCCACAACAAGATGGCCGAAACGTCAGCTCCATCGACCATGACGTGGCTAATCCCAGACAGCCAAGAATTCAATGACTCCGATCGCGGAAGCCTACGACTCTATAAAAATAATGATTATATTACACATATTCTCTGAATTGCTATTAGAAAATACAATTTTTGTTCCTGGGACTTCTTCCCGCTTCAGGGAATGCCGATTTCGACTACACAGGTGCCGACTTCGCCAGGTACACACAATCTTTACCCTAGGCACTGACACATATGCGAGCTCTACGGTCAGTGGACAGCAGACTCAAGATCAAGGCTTCCGCAACAACACTCGTAGATGAAGGACAAGGGACAAACAACCAGTCTCCAATTCGCGATCTTTCGGACCGACGTCGGCACACGCTCTAGCCAACTCGGCCATCCAGGTCGGCATAAAATGCAATTATAATATACCTAATTATTGACAAAATATCGAAATAATGGTGTGCTTCCTCACTTCTCTTCGCAAAATGTCAATACTTTGGAAAACTTTCTTCGTAATGTAATGGAAGTTTTGGAAGATACTTGGTTTCACTTCCTGTTTCTACATAATTCCGAAGAAGACGACTGTTTTTGCAAAATGTGAAATATGTGATATCAATATTTTATCCTCCATACTAATTCTACGTCAACACATTGAATTCCATAACTTTTTTTAATCAAAATCGGGTGAATGGAATGTTCCACAGTGCTCATTATGAGGTTGTATCAACAAAGAAAATGTAGAGCTTCTCTCACGGATTAGATCCCAAAATCGGACGTACGTGTACATGAACTAACATATAGAATTCATACTGGAGGGTTTTATTTGATTGAACATACATTGATTCGTCATACGACATATGGATTCGTCACAAAGAAAGATAATTTCCGGAACTCTTCGTAAACTGGGAACCATGAAACATTATAAACATGGCACAACAACCATTTGACGTTGCATACCGCTATTTACCTCTCCAGTCATTTACTGGAATTTTTTTCAGGATCTTGAGCAGTGGAGTAGATTCCGCAACTGGTACGGTTAGAGAAGTACTTTCCTTCCAACGCAAGATAATTAATGAAAACAGTTCCCAACGAAACAAAATAAATCTAGAGCAGACAAGCTTGGCAGTTAATGTCCCAATGCGGCAGCGCTTACTTTCATCTCCGCAGAGCATTCCAGTAACTTTTTGCGACAAGTGTTCCGGAGCTGGCAAAACGGCAAGTCTCTCATCTTGCGCAACCTGCCGTGTGAAGTGAAATTGCTGCAACTGCACCGAATTAACTTGCGAGAGAGAAGATATTACATAACCGTATGAAGTAGTATACCAGAGTCAATAAACAATGCTCAGAACTCAATAAAGAAGTCAATAGAGGGTCTTAACAAAGTCGTAATACAATTTTTTGAACGTAACTTAATTCTGAACCGCCGGGCGAGTGAATAGGATACGTGTATTTCATGCGCAAAGGTCAGGATTCGATTTCTAGTGAGAGCGAGAACAAGTAGCATTGAATTATCAGCACAAATGTTGCACCCTCTATAGTTGAGACAGTATGCAATGTGTTTAGGAGTACGGGTAGTATTGAGTAACCGCATTTGGACATTAAAAGGCGTTTCTCGTAGGATTGGCATTTCCGGCTGTCTGAGAGAAGCAATGGCATACTACCACACTTCTTTAGAAAGGTCTACTTTGTTTCATTACTTCTATATTTTGCATGTGCATTGAGGATTCACCCATCCTTCGGGCTGATGACTCAATACAACAGATTGAGGGCTGACCGTTTAATGATAGACGTAACCACGTGCGCAACCATGAAAATATAAGAAATTCAAAGGAAGTGGTATTTACTGTACTGAACTGTAGCATTTTGAGCATAGAAAACGTTCATCTTTTTAATACATCATTATCCATTGCAACAATTGATATAAAATATTAGTTCAAAGCAAGGGATTTAGGTAGTTGTAATAAATTAAATGCGAACGAAATTTTATATCTGAGTTCCAATTACCTTTGAAATACACATCTTCTCGAAAGGTTTCAAAGGCATTATAATTTGATGAAGGTGACATTAAATAAAACAATTTCACCATATCATTATAAAAATATGAAAATAATAATTTGAACTGGTTTGTTTGAATGACAATCAAAGATACCTATTTCCCGGTTCCTTTAAGCTATAAAGAAAGGTAACAATAATTCTTCACTCACCAACCAGAAGAGTATCACTCAAACTCGCTTCACAAATACTCACCTGGAACAAAAAATACAAAGAAAGGATTAATGTGATGGTAAAAAATCCATTTACATTGCCAACATTATTGAATGAGGATAAAATGTATAAAATGTTTAGGGTTAAAAAAACCTCCTCCAGCCATTGTCAGCTTCCCTGCTCGCAAACTACAGCCTCCCTGCAGGCATTTCAGTGGAACCATCGTGCACAGGATTAAACATCCGGGCAGAAAAATGTTACATACATGTACACAGAATGGTGGTCGATGTCTTTTTATAACGAAACCCCTCAGGAAAGGGTTATGGATTTCATAAAGTATCAACGCAGTTTAAAGTGTCGTGAATAAACATAAGGACCTACTGTTACCCAGTCGTTTATACCACGTTACATCGTGCAGAATGACGCAAATTTAATGGATGATGAAATAGATATGGTAATCTATCACCGCGGTTTTACGCAATAAAACAATAGGCAAAGAGCGCATCAAAACGTGTGAGATTGAATGCAGTGAAAGGAAGGGTTATTCCTATAGACAAGAATTTTACAGATTTCCGAGAAAGATGAAAAGAGATACTGGCAATCGCATACTTTTATTCCAACAGCAAATGTATCAAACATTTAACGTAATTCTCGCAATTTATAAAAGCGGATAAATAATTTTAAACTAAACAAAAATATTTTGTTCTCTTAGAAAATTTAATTTAATCGTGTTTGCACGGTAATACATTTTCTAGTGCATTCTAAAATCCTTCGAAAACATACAATACTACACGATGCGGTAAAAAGGAATTTTCTTCGAAAAATGAAATAGCACGTATGTGAGAATTATAATTTTGGGTATCTTCTAACGCATTACATATCAATTTTAGGTTATTTCAATGTGTACATTGTGATATACCAAAATGACGAACCATTTTTATTATGGAAATGTCATTTTATTTGTCATATAATATAGGGATGTCAATAGGCGATCGCGGGGGGTCGCTTTGTGACAAATAAACAACTGGCGTTATGTCTTCGTACCCTATTGCACTGGTACAACATGTATTATACTTCATTTCTTTTTTAAATAAAAATTCGCACACTTTCGATATTTGCATCTTGTAGACACGTCTTTAAAAGCAAATATGTTAGTAATACATAATTTATTATTGGCATGAGCTTATTATTTATAAAATAATATTGCATCCTTTCAAAACAATACAATACCAACCAACCACTAGTTAGCATAAATATTTTGTACATAAATATTGGATTTAGTTATTATTAAGCCATAAATTCAGTAATGTAGCTGAAAGTTTCGACGAACAAGCGTTATCATCCCCCATGGTAGTGTGTGTGTGTGTAAGGGGAGAGAATAGGACAAGGATGAGGAAGGAAAAATCACGCGCCGTCTGTGGTCCGATTGTTATGGTAGTGGTCCGGCATTCGCCTGGTGTTGATCGGAGAAACCACGGAAAACTAACGATCAGAGCAGCCGGCCGCTAGAATTATCTTCCTGACAGCGATTGAATTCGACCTAGCTGGAAAGGTAGTGTCGAAAATCCTGCCGCCGTCAGGACTGGGACCTAGGACCTTCCGGTCAGAGGCGCTGCAGTGACATCAGGGCATCCGCTCTGCGCGGAACTCGCAGCGGGGCGGTGCGGCGTCGCCATCTCATCAGTCGCCGCGCGCGCTCGCCGGCCCGCGCGGCGCGAGCAGCTACAGCGATAACCACTTTGCAGAGGCGCCGTAAACAATGCGCTGAACGCTGGCGGCGGGGGCGGCGGAGGCGGCGGCGGGGGCGGGGGCGGCGGCGGCGGCGGGGGCGGGGGCGGCGGCGGGGGCGGCGGCGGGGGCGGCGGCGGCGGGGGCGGCGGCGGGGCGGCGGCGGGGCGGCGGCGGGGCGGCGGCGGGGCGGCGCGGCCAGCGGCCGCGCCAGACACTTCGCGCTCGGGAGAAGCAGCCGGCGCCGCGGCGCGGACAAACACGGCGAGGGATATTTCTGGGGAATGAAGGCAGTGTGGAGCTGCAAAACGCGGTTGAGGGGAAACTGGTAATGAAATACGTAGACGGGGCGGGATGAATGAACAAGTAAATTGGTAGAGGTGTGAAAATAATGCTCAGTGAATGATGAAAAATGGAAGAGAAAATATGAATGAAAAATATTGTTCTCCACATCAACAATCCCTGGAAATTTCTGGAAAATTAAAGCATTAAAAAGCTCAAATTCACAGATAATTTACTCGGAGGGACATTTTAGGGGAATAAAAACAAGGTGAAACTGGAAAACGAAGCTGAGGGAAAATTAGTAATAATATAGACGTGGATGGATGAATGAACAAGAAGATGGGTAGAGGTGAAAATAATGTTCAATTGATGGTGGAAAATGAAAGAAAATATGAATAAAAGATGGGTGATATTTGCTACATGAAAATCGCTAGAAATGCGTGCAGAGATTTCTGGAAAATTAAAATATTAAATAGCTCGAATTCACAGATAAACACTGGGAGGGAGATTTCTGGGGAATGAAAACAGGATGAAAGTCGAAAACACGTCGGAGAGAAAACTGGTAATAATGTAGACGTGGTTACATAATTGAACAAATAAATAAGTAGAGGAGTACTCACAAAGTTCAAGAGATCAAGGAACATGGAATGGGAAAATATTAATTGAAAGTATATGATTCTCCACATGAAACTCGCTAGAAATGCGCACAGAGATTTCTATAATATTATAACATTAAGAAACTCAAATACACAATAAAACACTAAGAGAGATTTCTGGGGAATGAAAACAGGGAGAGGCTAGAAAATACAGCTGCGGGAAATCTGGTAATGATAAGGACGAAAAAAAAGTAAAAGAAAAAAATTCTGTAAAATTGAAACATAGAAACTCGAAGAGATTTTTACGAGTAATTAAAAATTGTTAACGGTTGACAAGGTTGCAATAAAGGAACGTGTTCCCGGTTAAAGGGGATGAAAAAAACGTTTAATTTGAGTAAATCGAATATGGTGCTATTAAACAAAATAAATGAATACATTCTAATAAGGCATTGTTTGCTTTGAATTGGTACGAAACAATACAGTGGTCCAGCTCCACAGCCACAATTGAAAAGCAGCCGTCATTGGGCCTATCAGGTAGAGCATGCACAGTGTGATATGGTATTGATATTGGATATGATGTGGTGAGCAATGAGCATAAAAAAGAATAGAGTATGTAATAAGTCAGACGGTCGGCAAGGAATCTCCCCATAAAAGCGGCTTTATCCTCCCAAAATTCCACATGGAGTCAGAAGCACTTGAATTGTGGTACCCATAGACTAAAAGGAAGCACATTCACCGGTTAACTTGAAATCGTGAATAAAATTGCGGAGAATGAATGAAATCGGCAATGAGATGTAAAGAAAATGGAAACGATAATAAAGAAATTTAGAAAGTAGGTACAACTATTCCCCTGTCGCAGCAAAATGCTGGAGAACAAAACTACTCAAAATAGCATGCACATTGGCCCAGAGCAGCAAATAAATACTCTTGTGAGATACTGCAATAAAATATTTTTTACATACGTATGCACGAATTCGGCAATTACATCTACATCTACATCTACATCTACTACATCTACATCTACATCTACATCTACATCTACATCTACATCTACATCTACATCTACATCTACATCTACATCTACATCTACATCTACATCTACATCTACATCTACATCTACATCTACATCTACATCTACATCTACATACAGCTACATCTACATCTACATCTACATCTACATCTACATCTACATCTACATCTACATCTACATCTACATCTACATCTACATCTACATCTACATCTACATCTACATCTACATCTATCTATCTATAATATATATCTATAACATCTATCTATAACATCTATCTATCTATCTATAAGTTGCTGTTCCATAATGCAAAACGAATAGCCAATATTTAATTGAAAGGAGGATCATTTATGGAACCTTCCTTTTGGATGACGTCAGTTACTACGCGTCGCAACGCGACATGGCGTTGCGACATGTAAGTTGTGACGCACTGAACACGAGAATTAAGTTGTTTCACTTAGCATGAAAATAATCGGTATAACATAATCAAGTATTTGTATTTTTTTATCAAAAACGAAACTGTTGCATTGTTTAAGTATTTTTCCCAAGTTCATGACTATCCAACGAAAACAGACCCCTCTCACATAGCCAAAAGCAGAATATTTTTCTTCTTCAATTTATGCGCGAATTGAAAATTAGTAATATACTTGCCCGACTTGCATAGAATATATAAACAAAGTCCATTAATACAGATTTTGCATATCTAATGGCGGAAGAATATGAAGTTCTTCAAAACGTTTACGGGCTTAATAAATTCCAAACATACAAGTAAAAACAATGCGTTGTCAAATATTTATGAAGGACAAGAAAAGGCAGGGAGAAACAAAACAAGATTTTGGCAATTAGGCCAATGGACTTTGAGGAACTCTTATCTTTTGTGTTTCCACCGAGTTACATACCGTAACTAGGATTAATATGAATTGAAGACACATCCTGCACCGTGTAATGGCTTCTCCTATTCTGCAAGGCTGTTCAAAACCACACGATGTCGAACGCTTTTCGAAAACAGGAAAAAATATAGACACAAGAGTGTCATATAAATGGAGATGATGGCGCTGAAAAAAAACGCGTGATGTTCTATGTTTCGAACGCGTCGTAAGGCAAGCGAAGGGGGCATATAGAAGCGCGTCGTGCATGAAAAAGCGGGCACCATCTCCGCCCGGCCATAACAGCGTCGCACTCTGTCCGTGGAATGTTCGCGAAAATTGCCCATCTAGCGGAAAACGAGGCGGGTGGCAACGGCTGGGAAGTAGTGGCGACGGGGACGACAACGGTAGAGTGTCAGGGCTGACAGTGGAGACGGGGCGAAGGGTCACCATATTGTAGCGTCACGTTGGCGGCCGTGGGTGGGAGGAGGAGTGGAAGTATCGCATACCTGCGGGCTGAATAGCCTTGGCGCCACGGCGTTGGGATATATTTAGACCAAGTGGACGCCAGCTTGACCTGGAAGGTCACGTGGTAGACGCGAGCCTCCCTCCTACACCAAGGACGGTCACGTGACGGCTACACTCTAGGTATAAAAGCCGACGAGCTTCTTTTTTTTGGAAACCTCGCGCGATGCGCAAAACTTTACGCGCAGGCTGGAGCGTGTCGTGCCTCTTGCACGGGTGATGAGGTCACGGTAGTGGCGCGGGAGAAGCGTCAGTGGAGGCGAGGCCTCCCTAGCTATGTGGGCTATCAACAGGGAAATACTCAAAAGTGTATAGTTTCGGAGCAGAATTTAGTTATTGTACATACGTGTAAATAAACTTGTACATACTTGTAAATGTCTGTGTGTTTTTCTCCATGACGCCACAATATCTTGCTTCGGGTCATTGCTTCATTGCTTCGAGTACGGAAGTGATCATCCGCAGAAGTGGCAGGTGACAGACGTGAAGTATCAAGAGCAGTGTTGGAGTTAGACAATTTTGGGCCCGGAGCAATGCTGAAACGTAGCCCCCCGAAAAAAAGTTGATGTTATATGAAGAAACTATTACCTTGTATCTTGTCGAAGTCGAAAATGAACTTTGTTCTTTTAACAAATAAGAAAAATTACAACGTTTAAACCAGAAAAGATTTTGGAAATATATTTTAAATAATAGTTTTAAGTGAAAGTAGTGATCAAATAATAAAATCTCCACGATGATCTTAAAACGCTAAAAAATTGTGTTTAGTTAGTGTTTAATAAAATCACTTGTTAAACACATGGAATAATAATATGAATTTCAGTGGAACTTATTTTAATTTTGGTGATTCGTTTCATACAGTCCTGCGTTATAGGTAATGACTATAACTAAATATTTAAGGTAAAAAATTAATTGAGAAATTAATGAAATATCATACTACGGGGCCGTGACTCATAAAATTACAATAACGATTTTCTGGAGTTCCAATTTCTTTTTCAATTTTTTCCCATTAGACCGATCATCAGGCCCTTCGACTAGCTGGGCGCTGGCGGACCGCCCGGTCTGCAAATGCCTAGCATCGGCACTGATCAAGAGGGGGTCAAGTACTCGTCGATACTTCATGTCACGTCACATCACGTCACATCACGTCACGTCACATCACGTCACGTCACGTCACACCACGTCACATCACGTCACACCACGTCACATCACGTCACACCACGTCACATCACGTCACATCACGTCACATCACGTCACGCCACATCACATCACGTCACTTCACCTCGCATCACGTCACTTCACATCGTCACGTCACTTCACATCACGTCACTTCACGTCACGTCACTTCACATCACGTCACTCCACATCACGTCACTTCACATCACGTCACTTTCCGTCCCATTTCGTCACTTCACCTCACTTCACCTCACTATAACAAACATTTATTTATTCTTTCTCTGCTCTACACTGCACGACATCTCACTTCACTATATAATTTAATATTCTTAGTGGATAGTCTGTGTGAAGATGGCGGAGGCATCACAGCAGTTTCATGCCACGCAGGTTATGTCTGAACCGGGCGGGGTGGGTAAGGGGGGGGAGAGGAGTGGTGGCGGAGGCGGGAGGCCAAGAGGCAAAAGGGCGAAGCGGTGGGTAAACGGCGCTTCGATCGCCGCCGCCTCCTAAGGTCCGGCGCGATTTTATCGCCTTGCGCCACATAAGGAAACAGCGCAGGCGTCTCTCAGAGCCGATAAGAATTCCATTTTCCCGCGAGCAAGCCAGTAAACGCTGCAACGATAATTTTTTTTAAATCTGATATCAAAATTGTACCATGTCTTCACTTCGTTTCTTGCCAGTTCGTTCCAGATACTTATGAGAGGTTATAAGATTGTTCACGTAAATTTTATCGTGGAATTTCATGATGTATAAAATTCGCAATATTGTTTTAATGCTAACATTTCTAGATATGAATGTAGCAAAATACGAATCATTGAACAATTATATCAAGTTTTATTTCAGATTATATCTTAGCATACACGTCAATAAGATACAGCGTCAACGAGCCTCAAAATTATTTCTTCTTGAAATATTTGTTAGATTGTTTTCTCTTTTCTTAACAAATACAATTTACACATTTCATTGAGGAACATTCAAAGAATTCCCGAAACGAAGTATACCTTCACAACCAGCACCAATAAGCGTGACTGATAGGCTGTGGCCCTCAATCGAAAAAGTATTTTCAGCCGTTTCGTCTGCAACGACATATTTTCAGTGTTGCTGGGCAAGGGCAAAGGAATTCGAAGTGCGTTCTACCCTCCGGATCTGCTCCAGACAAGTGGTCACTAGAGCCACTACGCTCTTTGCCCCATTGACATTGAAGATGCTTACTGCAGTTGCACACGAAACGCCTGAAATAACCATTTTGACTCTATTACGGCCCATCAGACCGATAAACAAAATCAATAGGTCCCCAAAACGTGCATTTCCATGAAAATACCGTCCGACGGGCCAGGGGCCGAACGGACCACGGACCAACTACACTATCAAATATATAAGGAGATCAGCCTGGAGCTTACAGCTTTCCCAATCTCCTCCGGATATACTTTCTATCCGAGGAGAAACAACGCCATCTCCTAATACATAACATGCGAGCTCTAACGAGAGTGATGACCATATAAATTAACTCGCCTGGAAAAAAAATAATTCGCCAAAATCATCACGATGTTTTTGCAACATTACATAACTTACTCTCCACTACGTATATTACAAGCAACCAGTAAATTAAAACTAAAATAAGAGTCGAGGTGAGTATGAAATTTCAACGTGAACCATTAAAATAATTTGATTAGTCGTTCTTTCTGTATAGTATACGTCCCCCCCCCTGAGACATTCCAGAACAGCCCTTACAAAACCACGACTTTGTCACGGAATGCGGATTTCTGAAACACTCAACTGCTTTAAGGAAGTTAGACAGAGTTTACCATCTAAACTAAAATCAACACTGAAAAGGAAGACATTAAAATGGTTAGCAATATTCGAAATTCTTGCCTGCATAGTACAGGTTTGTTTCAACAATGAGATGCGTTGCAGATGCGACGCCTAAGAAAATCGAGCCAACATTTTTTTGACATGTAACATGTTATTTATTATGTTTTAGTACTATGTGTAATTATTATATTCTTAATAAGATTAAAAAAGTAAGTGTCCGATTATTCAGCGATTGTTGGGTGAGAGTACTATACTTGTATCTACGTAGTACGAATTTTAAATTACTTTATAGGCTTTTCTAGTATGAAAATATGCAGAATGAAAATAAGCAGTGTGATAAGTTTCTTCGAAAAATGTTCTAATATTCTCTGTCTGACAATAGAAATGAATTTATTGACTCCAATTAAAACAAAATGTAGCAAACATTCGTATTTTCTAAACTAATCTTTTTTTTACACTTTAACACTACATGAGACCAGATTTGTCGTTCTGCAAATATTGAATGCAGAAACGAATGTATTTTAATAAAGGTGCTGATGAACGTATTTCATAAACAGTATGTTCTACGTCTTCATTTCTTCAAATTTTGAAATAAATCTGAATTTTAAAGTCGTTGACTTCCAAAAGAAATTAAAATTTTCTCCCATTTTTAATTAAAAATGAGAAAAAAAATGATTTGTTTTAATCATCCTAGCAATCGCAATCCCATAAAGAGAGATCCAACAAGGCTACAAGGTCTGTTCCACATTAGGGAATAACGTTTTAAATTTACAATTAATACAGTTGCAACAGCTTTAGACTGCCTCAGTAAAGGCAACTTGAGCACAGAGATGTTAGTTCAGGTGACACACAACGAGATTCGTGACCGTACATGGTAGAATCTCCACATAGAGATACATTTTCTCCGTTCTTGTTTCCATTTTCGCTCGAGCGAGTTAGTACCGTGCATAAATCTCTACCAACAGCAGGGCGTTGGCAACAGGTTGCTGGAAACAATAATACGAATTCATAGCCTCGTCGTAGTTTCTCGTCACCCAGCGACGTGCGCGTTCCGTGTCGCCAACTGAAGCGCGCCTTTTGCTTAGAAGTACGAGCGCGCTGCTCATGAATTTCCCTGCATCCAATAGCGAATGTCGGGAGCCCGGGCACAGGCGCATATGCTGCATTCAATATTCAGCAGACTTCGGGACACAAACGTCGGCAAACGAAGCAACGGGAGCAATACTGCACTATTTACATCAGCACGATGTTTTAGAGAACTCAAGATCAAAGCGATGTGTACACGGTATTGCTTATATTCTAGCAAGCAATGCCCGTGTATTCAGATATATTGAAAGTGTGTGTCATATGGAAATATCAACGATAGAAGACTACATCGAACTCTTATATGAATCTTTAATTTTTGTTTCATTTACCTTTCTGTCGACATTCAATTTACAATATTATGATTTCAATAAACCAATTCAATGACCATCCATCGCTTCATACATTATTGTTTCATGCTTAAAATATTTCTTCAGGACTCTAATTGGTAAATCAAAAGGTGGTAACAGTCACGAATTTCACCGCCAAAACATGTTTTCAAACTTAGTCAGCTACATCAAGTTTTTCATAAAATTTCGATATAATGACCTTTTTGCCGATAGATTTCGAATATTTATATCCAAAATCATTGAAGCTTCAATTGCTGCGAATGCTCAGTCAGTTTTTGAACCAGATTGTTGATCGGTCAAAAATGTGTCGAATTCAAAGTTATTAACATTGCCACCCAAGAAGAAGAATAAAAAGGATGAAGAGCCTGTCGGTTATATTTAACAATAGAAAGCATGCTTACAGTTTACATGAGAGGGCGTGCATTAGAGAGCGTAATTTCAGTTTGCATTAGAGGCCGTGCACTAGAGAGCGTGGTTCCATTTTGCATCAGATCGTCTCCATCCAAGAGCATGTGTTACAACCTGTCGTCAAAGCTACGCAATAGCATCAGGGCAAGAGGGTCGGCAGGTTTCGAACCCGTCCTCCTGGTTTGTCCGGCGAGGCGTCCCGCCCTCGACGCCTGTCGATTATATTTCACAATAGAAAGCATGCTTACAGTTTACATGAGAGGGCGTGCATTAGAGAGCGTGATTACAGTTCACATTCGAGGTCGTGCATTAGAGAGCGTGGTTACATTTTGCATCAGATCGTCTCCATCCAAGATCGTATGTTACAACCAGTCTTCAAAGCCGCGCAACAGAGCATCAAGGCAAGAGAGTCGGCTGGTTTCGAGTGGTTTTGACCCGTTCTCCTGGTTTGCCCGACGAAGAATCCCGCCGCCGGTGTCTGTCGATTATACTGAACATTAAAAAGCGTGCTTACTGTTTGACAGAGAGAGCGTGCATTAGAGAGCGTGATTACAGTCTACATTAGAAGTAGTGCATTAGAGAGCGTGGTTCCATTTTCCATCAGATCGTCTTCATCCAAGATCGTATGTTACAACCTGGCTTCAAAGCCGCGCAACAGAGCATCAGGGCAAGAGGGTTGGCTGATTTCGATCCCGTGCGCCTAGTTTGTTCGTCGAGACGTCCCGCCCTCAGCGCCTGTCGATTAAATTTAACATTAAAAAGCGTGATTACTGTTTGAAAGAGAGAGCGTGCATTAGAGAGCGTGATTACAGTTCACATTCGAGGTCGTACATTAGAGAGCGTGGTTCCATTTCGCATCAGATCGTCTCCATCCAAGATCGTATGTTACAACCTGTCTTCAAAGCCGCGCAACAGAGCATCAGGGAAGACTGTCCGCTGGTTTCGATCCCGCACGCCTGGTTCATCCGACGACTCGCCCTCGCCGCCTGTCTTGTGCGCGCGTGCCGCCCTCCGTCGGGCGTTAATCAGGCATTAACCACGCCATTACGCGGTCGGCGCCGGAGCGCCTTTTCGACGCGCGCGTGAGTTACGGGGCGACGACGCGCGCTTGTTTTATCGCCACGCCCCCTTCCGCCGCCCCCGCGCGCCATATAACCTCGCCGCATATCGCCAGGGGGTCGTCGAACGCCCACGTGCTGTGGTCGGTAGCGCGGTGGCCGCTGAAACAGCTCTCGCGGTCGGTTTCCTCGGGTTGCGCCACTGCCCTTTCGCCGAACGGTTCTGCGCGGATTTGTACGTTTTCTCCCTCAGAGACCGTGCGTTTTGCTCGATGAATTTGTACGCTTCTGCTCAGATTCTAGAAGTGCATGTAGATCGTCCGCCGTTGCTTCTAGGTTCTGAGTCAGTACCAACTATTCTGTCCCTTCCTTCTCTTGCGTCTCCCACTACTGCTCAGATTCATAAAGGATTTTCTCTCCCCAAAACTGCCTTCCACAACCTATCTTGCACGCTTCTTGACGCATTTGATAGGACTTTTGTCTTTCTTGATCTGACTTTCCACATCTTTTCTTGTAAGCTTTCGTCCCGATGTTATAGGTGTTAATTTTCTCCGAATAGAAGACGAAAGAATTAAAATCATAATTGCCAACACAATTTTTAAATGAATTGTGGAATTTCAACGGCTTTGTTGTTAAGAGTCAAAGGAATTTTGTGTTAATTCATAATTATTATAATACTTCAAAATTATTTAATGCCGTTTCTTTGTGTTTTTTCTACTCTGGGGCCATGGTAAGTTCTGGACGAAGCGAACGGCAACAAAGAAAAGAGAGGTAAAATTCGGCGAAGTAATGGAAAGGAAAGATAACGACGTAAAAAAATACGAAAACAATAGAAACCCTAACATTACATACTAAAAAGAAGAAAACGAAAAAAATGTTTCATTGTTATTCGAAAACTACATACAATATTCATTCGCGTATGTGTTCGAAGAGAGCCGAACACAAATTAACACCAAAATTGTACAATTAAAACATTGAAATTAACACAATTTTAAAAAGAAAAAATGTCTAACTTAAGTCAAAAAAGTAAAATGAAGTTAACGAATTTCAGAAACAGCATGGGCATATAAAAAACAAAGAAAACTACGTAAAGTTACGTTGAAATATTAAAAAAATATAAGCAAACAAGCGAAGGAGAAAAAGGAGGTAAGAAAATCAATGATTGGATACCGCCGAGAGGTGCCCTCTCCAGAAGAGAGCAATATCGGCGAGGGTAGAGGGCGGAGAGCGTGTGTGAGGGCGTGTTCTCGCGGTTAGCGCAAATCCCGCGGCGGCGCTACAAGAGGGAGGGGCGAAAGAGGCGCAATTAATAACGCAACCCGCCGCAGACACAATGCCACCACGAGCAGCAGCAACAGCAGCTGCTGCTCTTGCTACTGCTGCTTCTGCGGCCGAGGCGACAGCGCGGCGGAGGGAGAAACAACACGCAGTGGAGGGAAACAAGATTGCTACCGGAATCAGATATGCGACAAAAGGTGACAGAGTGGTAGAATATGCAGCCTCAACCATACGCACAAAACGCACTGACAGCCGAAAGTAGTCGACCGGGAGAGACGGCTCAGGGCATCAACTGATGTTCCTGCAGTCCCACTCACCGGGAGGTCCTAGGTACGAGTCCCGACAGCGGCAGGATTTTCGACACTAGCTTGTCAGCTCGGTCGAATTCAGTCGCTGTCTGGAAGAGAATTCTAGCGGTCGGCTACTCTGATCGGTAGTTTTCCATGGATTTTCCGATCAACTCCAGGCGAATGACGGAGCAGTACCCTACCAATCGGGCCACGGTCCGCGCGCAATCTTTCCTTCCTATTACTTGCCCTATCCTCTCCCGTTACACACACACTTACACTAACAAGCAATACACCACCACATAGTCCGGGAGATCGGTCGGGAGCTTAGAGCGTGTCTCGAATGGGGCGGTGCCCCGCTGGTGGGAGAGTCCTGGTTAGGGGGAAATCCCTCTAGACGACGGTAGGTCGGCGCTGGATCTCGCCATTCAGCGGGGGGACATGCAGTACACTTACGGGACTAATGACGTAAGCTGTTGACGCCCCAGGAATCTCTAACAACCAACCAACCGAAAGTAATCGAATGGTCACATTAGATGCATTTCAATGTAGGCAACCCGCACAACAGAGACGCATGCTTGGCTGCCGAGCTCCCAAGTATATTGTAAAATAAGGATTTAATTTTGCAACCATAATCGTTGTATAGTTTTTACGACAAAAATATTCAACATTATCAATTATATTCAATAGACAACAAATAATTTATTGGGTCAGGTTTAGTATTTGACGTGTGATGTTTTACGTATTCCGGTAAACGGATTTTAACAGTTGGAGTACATTAAACTACACATTACACACGTAATTAGAACCGTTTGAAGGGAATTAAGTTACACGTGGATGTTTCGATGAGTGTTGCCTTCCCATTTGCTCCCAGTTTGTCTCTTGAGTAAATAGTGACATATTCGAATATTTTGTCGGCTGAGTGTTTAACTGCATTTCGAAGTGTGATTCGCCCTACTGTGAATTGACGGTATCGTAATATTAATATGATCAGATATTGAAAAATTTAGCTGTAGCATAAGATGAAATTGCTTATCGGAAATCGAACACAGTTATATATACCCCGAAGAAATCGGACATAAGAGTTGAGCTGCAGATGATCGAAGAAAAATCCACTTCATCTGAGATCTAGTAGAGTTCACGTGAAATATCTGTGCACTCCACGGCTGTTACTATACCGTAGGTGGCACTCGAGAAAAGCGTACTGCGCATGCGTAGTAGAGCCACCTAGGCATACTATCGCAGTTCAGAAAACATCGGGTAACCTACATCTAACTAATCGCCCCGCCCACAAATGTCTGACGTGGGGGGAGCTAGACGCGAAGGAGGACAGAAAAATGGGGAAGTCAACGGAGAAATGGACGGAACGTGGACGGGAAGTGGACACAAAAAGGTGGATGTGGGACGTAACGGTGCACATTGAAGTGGTCGTGGATGTATCCTAAAAGTGTCGTGGAAGTGAATGTGGACGTGTCATGGAGGTGAATGGGTGAATGTATTTTATAGGGTTCCTTGTGTGAAACGTAGAACTATTTTTGTGTCGCGGTTGCTTGTCGAAAAGTTAGCGAGCTTGATGTTTTTGAGACGATATTCATTTTGGCCGTCTCGTTTCTCTGTGACGTTAGCTGCGAGCACAGATTCCTCGCATGAAGCCTACAATTTCCACAAGCAAACAGTACGTAGAAAGCAGTGAAACAGAAGAAAGAAAATGAAGAAGCAGAGAGAAGAGGACGGGAATCTGACTAAAGATGCAAATTTCTCTCCTCACAGCCCTACGGTTCCAGCGCCGCCTTATCGTCCCACTGTGCGCAGGCGGAGTGGCGGAGGGCGGCGGCGAGGGCAGCAACAGGCGGCGCGGACGGGAGGCGCGCGCTGGAAGGCAAAGGCCGCGCCGAATGCGAAAGGGGAGAACAAACACGGCTCTCGCTGCGCTGGCGGCCGGAGAGCGGGGACGCTCCAGAGTCTCGCCGCCGCCCCTGCCGCCACCTCAAAAGCCAGCGCCCCCGCCGCCGCCGCTCCCACTCCCAGCTGCCGCGCCCAACCGCCGCCCCGCTCCCGCTGCCCTCGCCGCCCCCGCCGTCCCCACCGCCCACCCCCCCACCGCAACCGCCGCAGCCGCCGCCCCCAACGCCGCCACCACTCACGCCGTTGCCATACTTCCCGCCCCTACCGCCGCCCCCCTTGCCGCCGCCCCCGCCGCCGCGACCGTTGCAGCCCCCGCCGTCGCCCCCGTCACCACCTCCGCCGCCCTCCGCCCCCGCTCTTTAAGTTTGAATATTTTTCGGTGTCTCCCTACACCTACAAAATATGAGGCAGAGATTTTTTCCTTCAAATGAAATTTGATGTCCATAAATAATTCTTTCAAAAAGGTCATGTACATTTTTTTGGAAATTTTAGTAGTTTTCGTGCAATAGTGCAATTAAAAAAATTACAAAAACAAGATTTTTGAAAAAGCTACTCCAATTTTTTTCTTTAAATTTTTGATATGGTAGTGCCAAACGTAACCTACACGATGAAATAAACGCCACATTGCCCAATTCTTTTGTTTTCTCAAAATTGTATTATTTTTTATTTGTCTCTCAGGTTCGTAATAATTACATTAGAGGCGATTTCTTCACATCATTATATTTATAATTACATGTGCTTTATATAATGTCTTATAAAGTTTCTCGAAAATTCAACAGTTTTTTGTGAAAATGAGCTCAAAATTACACATTTTCAGAAATGGTCAAATGCCATGTTCTCAAAAATTTTTAAAAATTTATCTTCAAACTTTTCCAACGGATAGTGCTAATGGCACTATTTAGTATGACGCAAAGTGAATTTTAGTGTATTCTTTTGTTTTTTTAAAATTACACAAATATAATTTTTTGAAATATTTCTCACGTTGTCAATATGCACATTTCCATCGATTTTTATACATTATTGCATTTGTGAGTCGAAGTACTTGAAATGCCCAAATGACCTGAAATGAAATTTTTCGAAATCTCATTAGATTTCTGTGAAAAGGAGCATCAAATTTAGCATTTAAAGTAATGCTTAATCGCCATTTTCTTAAAAACGGCTTCCAATTTTTGAATGAAAATTTCTATTGAGAACGAGGTTTTACTCTTTTTTAATATTCTTGAAGTAATATTTCGTTTCTACTATTAAGAAACCGAAAATTGAGAAAATGCCAAAAAAATGTACTTTGAGCGGCGATAGACGGCAGCTGGTCAGAGAATGGAGCAAGACCTTAAAGCCAGTCCACTCCATGGAAGTTAGAAAAAATTGCTAAGAGAAAGCCAGTGCCATTCTGTGGCACCTTTAGTTTCATTATCTGTTTTGCTCTTGAAATATATGCTGAACGTTGAGCTGTAAATAAATGTATAAACTACAAAAGTCTTAATTCCTGATATCTACCTAAGATTGATCCTGTAAGATTCAAACCTACTTAAACTTATCAACTATCTGCGTAATAATAATAATAATAATAATAATAATAATTATTATTATTATTATTATTATTATTATTATTATTATTATTATTATTATTATTATTTGAAACTGAATATGAAGCACAATGTGATGTCGTTGAAACCTGACGAAAGCGTCACCGTTGTTTAATAAGTTAACTGCTATCTAGTTAAGATGAGGTTTGAGCAATTACAGACACTTGTTGCTGAATTTCGTAATTCTGTCCCGTAATTGTGGATAATTTTAGGTGACCATTGAGTATTGGGTGAGAGGCATCACTACGTTAGCAATTTTCTGCAGAAATTTTAATCGTAATTGTTGTAGAAAATCTACATTAAATCTAGCAGATTCTTAAATTTGGATACCACAGATCCATAGAGGTTTAATTATATCATTGGTTCAATTATTTTGTCCTGAAAAGGGAATTTCTACGCAGTAACCAATTTAGCTGAGCGTTTATTTGCCCTTCTGATTTTTTCCCCTTTTCAATATGCTTCGGCCAGGAGAGTCGTCCGTCAATATGAAGGCCGAGATATTGACTTGGTCTGTTTGCGGTAATACTTTCCGGATTAATTGAACTCGTTGACTGTTCCCGTGACATAGAGCGATGGAGGAGGAGGAGGAGGTAAAAGTGTATTACGGAGGTTGAAGTATAAGCGACGGCGCGGTCGTAAGCAAAAATAGAAGTGGAAGCGTAAACTAGAAGTTCCAAATGGGGACTTTGAAGAGGTTGCAGTGTTTGTAAAGATGAACTGATAGCGAAAGCTGGGAACGCTAACAACGGCAGAAGTGGCAGTAGAATTTGAATTGTCATTTTGACGCCCCTTTTTCTCAACTAATACCTACAATGAAAAACATATTTAAATGGTTTGATGATCATGATGATGTGATGCAAATTTTGGAACGAGAGACCCCAAATACCGAAGAACCGCAAGATAACGTACCAAAATTCCACATGCATCGACCGGAAATTGAACTTGGGTACACACTCGTGTGGCAAGCGGTATGGATCACCCCTCCTCCATTCCATGTGGTGGCCTTATCACTGGTGCTAGTGTCGGTGGCGATGGATTTGGAAGTGGCAATAACTACGGCATCGTTACTGGAGGTTCGGGCTCCAGCGTATAACATAGCGAAGGAGAGTGCTTATAACGACATCGACCTTTATGTGGACGAAAAGTGGAAGACGCCGATACGATGATTCATAATGCAGTTAGACATAGACCAAAAACAACACGCGCGCACTGACCGTTGACCTTCGTAATGAGAATATAAAAAAATAATCATTAAAATACTAAAAAATTATCTAAACTCTGATGTCGCATAATACAACAAGAGTTAAATAGTATCCATTTTCTGTTAGACCGATGATTTGATATACCATTTTTTTAAATTACATATTGTACATACACACATGTTTAACGGAACAAACTGAATTTTATTATAAAAACACATACGACTGATGAAACTGTATGTCGTTGTTATCCACAATTCGAATTATACAACGGAAATCAAAATTAACATAAATGATGACATTTCACGAACCACTTCGCATCAAAGATCAACTACAAATAATAAATTATTTATCAATCGCTGAGGAAAAATGTTTTCTAGGTATTGCAAGTAACACGGCTAAACACACACTAAACATATATTAATCCGTGATATATAGATTAGTTAATTTCATTTCAAGAGACCATGAAATGATCATTAATATACAAGTATATCATTTCATAGTCTCTTTAGATCTCTTCTACTACTCAGTACGAACAGTATGCAACTTATTTAAATATTCCATGACACATCTACATTTCCTGTTTGTTCTCTGAGACCCTTCACGCTCTTCCTTCGCCCTCGTTCTGTGCGGCGATTCCGCGAGCTCGAGTTAGGAGGCAGCGTAGCGCCAGAGGCGGCGAGAGCCATATTTTATGTAGAGCGCGCGACCGCGCAGGGCGGGCGGCCGCATGCTGCCTTACCCGCCTCGCCTGGCACGCCCCGCCCAAGCCGTCTCGCCCTTAAGCGTTCCGTCCCACTCTGACTAGTCTCATCCTATTCTGCACTGCCCGCACATTCGCGCTCCGTTCATCCTCGCTTCGTCCAGCCCCTTCCTTTCCACCTCCGCCCGGTCCAAAACCGCTCACCGGTAGCGGTAGTTCAGTGCATCAACTGATGTCACTGCAGCGCCTCTGACCGGCAGGTTCTAGGTTCGGGTCCTGACGACCGCAGGATTTTCGACAGTAGCTTTTCAGCTAGGTCGAATTCGGTCGCTGTCAGGAGGAGAATTATAGCGGCCGTGGTTTCTCCCATCAACACCACGCGAATACCGGAGCAATATCCTAACAAACGGGCCACGGACCGCGCGCGATCTTTCCTTCCTCTTCCTTGTCCTATCCTCTCCCCTTACACACACACATACACACACTTGCACTAACATGCACTACACTACCATATATTCCGGGAGACCGGTCGGGAGTTTAGAGCTTGTCCCGGCTGGGGCGGTCCCCCGCTGATGGGAGTGTCTGATTAGGGTGAAACCTCATTAGCCGACGGTAAGTCGGCTCCGGATCTCGCCATCCAGCGGGGGAAAATCACCGCCCTCTCCCGAGAAAAAAAATGCACTACACTAACGGGACTAATGACCAAAGCCGTTGACGCGCCCGGAAACACGAAAAAATCAATCAATCCAAAACCGCTCCGATCAGACTCGCATCGACCATTTTCGTCACGACTAGACCAACCTCACCAGGATCAGGCTCGCCACGACAACTTCATCAAGACCAGCCTCTCCCGCCCAGCCCAGTGCCGCTCCGCCCCGTTCCGTTCAGCTCAAGCTCACCACGACGAGCCCCGCCACGCTACCCCACCCTCACCACGACCATCTTAACTCCGCCCTGCTACCCCACTCACGACTAGCCATTTCACGACCAACTCCGCCACGACCATCTCTGTTACCATCCCCGCTACGACCACCCCAGCCACGATCATCCCCGCTACGACCACCCCAGCCACGATCATCCCCGCTACGACCACCCCAGCCACGATCATCCCCGCTACGACCACCCCAACCACGATCATCGCCGCTACGACCACCCCAGCCACGATCATCCCCGGTACGACCACCCCAGCCACGATCATCCCCGCTACGACCACCCCAGCCACGATCATCCCCGCTACGACCACCCCAGCCACGATCATCCCCGGAACGACCATCCCCGTCACAACCATCCCGACCGCTAACAATCCCCGCCTCGACCACACCCGCCACGACCACCCCCGCCACGATCACCCCGAAACGATCATCCCCTCCAAGACCACTTACGCAGCCTTAATCCCCGCAACGACCGTTTCCACCAGGGCCATCCCCGCCACGATCATCCCCGTCTCGATCGCTCCCATCACGACCAGCTCTGTCCTATCCACCCCGCCACAACCAGTCACACCACGACCATCCCTGCCCCATCCACCCGATCACTTTCCACACCATCCCGTCTACCCGTCTTTACCCCGCCCAACCCAACTCCTTCCAGCTCCACGAAGCTGGTCGTGGCGGGGAACACCCCGGTCCGGCCCGGCACTTCGTCCTGCCCTTTACCATAGCGGCTAGGCCGCCCGTACAGGAAGTTGGCCAGTCGACGCCGGCGCTGCCCCTCCCCGCTTCGCACACATCCCCGCTGCACGGAAAGAGCAGCGGCTCGGAGGGCGCGACCGGCACCGAGGAGTCAAAGGGGGAGGCCTTTTGGGGTGGGGCTCGGGAATAAGTCTCGCTGAGTGGCCTACGCCCGGCTGGATGAGCAAGTCCACGTTCGGAATCACGCGGAAAGAAAGATATGCCGGTTATTAAAGAGGTATTTACGTAACTAATACAGAAAGTGAGTCTTTGACCAATGAAATGTTGAAGGACAAGACGACGAAAAAAGTCAAGCCCGGCATTTTCAATTGACGACACCAAAGTGTGTCCTTCTGTACGGGGTGCGTACTTAATTCTTGGAATGAATTCACGGAAATTTACAATAATATCCTCTTGGGATTATTCTCAATTTACAAGGCCCAGCCATGTTGATTCATGACGTTCCAGCGTTTTGTTTACTTTGCGATAGCATTTGTTTTAGGGGAGGCATATGTGAAATTTGATGAAATATCATGAAAACTTCGATTTTTGGTTTTCACTACTATAAATAAGGATCGCACTTCGTAGATTGTTGTCGCTGAGTCAGATTCCTCAGCGGTACTTTTAAATGCCCGAAACAATTATTTAAATGGGAAAAGGACGATAGAGAGGGTTTTTTATGGTGAAATATATCCTACTTTTTGGAGCATTTCCCTTAGTCTTGCATAAGTTTCATTTTATATTTGGATATATGGTAAGACAGTTACGATAGACATTAGATTGCAATAACATATATTACCAAGAACGTCAGACATAACATAAAAATTTGCAGCGTACTTAAATGATAATTTCCAATTCAATTTCTCTCTTTCAATATTAATTCTCTCTTCAATTTTCTGAAAACCCACAAGCAATATCTATAATTCCACTATGATCACGTTTTAGGACAAAAATAAATTATTACCAGAAACATTACAGTACTAACCTACGTCTAGTACTAATTCATGAAAGTGAGATGTTATTTTATTCTAATTACACGGCATAAAATATGAGTCTGACAAGACCCTCTATTTCTTTAATGGGCCGTCACATTTGTTTCAGCCTCAGCACGAGAGAAATGTTATATGTATGAAGAGTAGCCAACACCTACTACTTCATTATCGGTAAGTTAGTCAATTTCAGCTTCACTAATCTGAAAATATCAGGGACTTCCCTACATCCGACAATCGGTACGACACATTCAACTTATGAAGATATACCAATCATCAAATGTCAAGTCATTAGCCTACACCCAGAAGTACATTGAGGATTCTACACTTTTGACTCAAAATCTTACTAAACCGAAAATATCGTATTGATTGATTAGTAATTAGGGCGCGTCAACTGCTAAGGCCAGTGGTCCCGTAAGCATAGTGGATGTTTCGTGTAAGGGGGAACTTTCTGTAATCTTCTCCCGGTGACTGACGAGATTCGGCGCCGACCTACGACAGTTTGAGAGGATTTTCCCCAACAAGGTATCTCCCACCGCTCCAGCCGGGACAACTTGTAAGCTGCCGACCGATCTTCCGGCATGTGTGATAGCGAAGGGCATGTGAATGTAAGTGAGTGAAAGTAAAGGTTGAGGGTAGGACAAGAAAGAGTAAGGAAAGACTGCGCGCCGTTTGTTAGGGTACTGCTCCGGCATTCGCGTGATGTTGATCGGAAAAAACACGGAAAACTAACGATATGAGTATCCGGTCGTTAGGATTCTCCTTCAGCCAACGGCTGAATTCGACCCAGCTATTCAGCTAGTGTCGACAATCCCGCCAGCGTACCGTCGGGAATCGACCCTAGAACCTCCATGACGAGGCAATGCAGTGACATTAGTTGTTGTCCTAAGCCACCTTTGCCGGCAAATTTCTCGATTAATATAAAATATAGATAAATCTCAATCCGAAAAATATAAAAAACTATCCTAAAAGGCAATTAATCCACTGTCGGTGTACAAATAAACTCAAAACTACCACCAAATCGAAAATATTAAAGGACTAGCCTAAACCCACTAGAGCACCAATGCCTCGCCACATTCACCTCAACGCCGAAAAATGTGAGGGAGTCAGTCGCCCATCGACGACACGCCTCTTTTGACTGCAAAGTCCCAGCCGGCCGTAACCGTTTCCCCAGCCGCCTGCAACGCTGTCTCCGGCGCTGGGAGCCGCCGCCGGCTGCGCAGGGCCTGAGCACATCGACCGGCGTCACGCCGTAAAGGGCGCCATACGCCATTCGCCCTTCGCCATTCGGCGCAAGGCGGTTTACTGCCGAGGGCGCCACCCCCTCCCCTCCCCACCCCTCCCCTCCCCCCGGCCATTCTGACAGCAACGCCCCCTTCCCTCGAGCTCCTGCCGCCGCCGCCGCCGCTGCTGCTGGTATGACCCAAGGTGACAGGTCTTCTGGAAGGGAGTTCGAAATCCACAGAAAAAGCGGTTAAAATCTTTTAATTATTATTTATGAGATTCAAACACACACGGATTTTTTATTTCTAAATATTCCCACTACATTTTGAAGTTTCAAAAAATACAAAAAATAAAAGGACCCCTTAATATAAATAAGATAAGTAACATTTATAAGTCCTTTATTTTGTGGAAGATGTAGAATTTGGGCTGGAATTGATCTTTTAATCTTATTCACTATTTTACATGCAGCTTTTTGAAATGTTTAACGAATTGCGCATTAAAGATTCGATTTCTTGAGCCACTGCTTCGTATTTTAGTCACTTCACTGTTGATATAATAATAATAATAATAATAATAATAATAATAATAATAATAATAATAATAATAGTAATAATAATAATAATTATTATTATTATTGCAATGATAAATATTTATTAGTAACTACTAATATTGTAGAGGCTCGTATTAACATTAAAAAATATTATTTTTATAATTAAACAATATTGTTTCTAGTTCAATCTAAACATCAATAACGACATATTGGAAAGAGCATAAAACGTGAAATTTATAAGTCACTAGAAATGTATTCTTGGAAATTGTGTTGCTTTTTTCATATTTGTTCATCACCATGCAACGAAGTGAAGTGTTCATCATGGACCAATATTTTTATTTATCGTCGTATATGTGTTCGATTAGGATGCCCGTCGTGAGCAATTGTTTCGTAACCCGATTCCTATAAACGCGTTAAGCACACAGAATACTGAGCCCTGCTATGATGATGGGGAATGATTATGCAAATCGCAAATGCCGTTGTATTGATGCAAATGAACCTTTTGAACACTCTTCCAAAACCCAATTGTAATTCAGAATTGCTCACCAAGCGAGCAAATTTATTTGTTGATCAGCTATTGTGCGAAGTTTTATTCAATCAAAACCCTCCCTTCGACTCTTTTCTCTCAATATCTTATCTTTTTGATATACAAGATAAATAAGTCGATACCCCTCCAACTTGAACTTTTGCTTTAAACTGGACATCTTTCCAACGAACCAAAGACATCAAACTTTAAGGGGCTTTATGGCTTATAGATTCCACTGTCCGGCAAATATTGAATTCGAACCCTTAACACAGCCCCTGCACAGAGAAGATGCCAATGAGATGTCAAGAAATCATAATAATAGTCAATAGTAACCAAGAGAAATAAAGAAATAATTGGGAGTATTCAATTGGTGCTGAAATGTCTGTAGGCAGTGTTGAAGATACAGTTTATTTTGATTGACAGCTTACGCCAATTTGTTTTTCGCGAAAAGAGCTGAGCTCTCTTAGGCGTTCTCTAGCTGCACGCATGAGTACACGCGCTCCGCCCTTCGTTACAACTAGGGAACGGATTTCCATGTAATTACAAGTTTTTACAGGAACTAGACACTCGCATTCAATTACATTTTCTAGAGTTTTTAAGACGTTCTTAATGAATTAAAACTATTTTCATTTTACATATTTTGACATATTTTGGTATAATTACATATTTTTACGTATTTTGATATAATTACATATTTTTACATATTTTACCTAATACGTCACATTTCTTACATATTTTGCTACATTTCAATATATTTATACGTCAAAACGGGACATTTCAGATTCGCGTTTGCAATATATTTTACGGAATCATCTTTCTTACAAATCCAATGTAATGGTGTTGCGCTTCTATTACCACCTACGCCATTAATTGTCAAACTTACCCCACCCCCCTCCGCTTACAGCGTACTTGCAAGTCAAGGATGAGCGAATTTTATGAACAAAATTAGTTTAAACCACGTGCTTTCTCATGTTTCAAACAGCAGATTCGTTACTCGATCGAAAAACTAACACATATTTTTTTACAGAAAATTGTCTTACCGCATTGTCCAATTGGGAGGGTGGGAGATATACCCTTTAATCAACGTTCCCTGGGATCCATCACTCACTACACGGTTCTACTATCACTTGTACACCGGCTCCTCGTAAACATTGTAATATATACTATGAACGTATTTTATATTTCGAATGAAATTCTTATATGTGAGGAGGTCTAGTGTAAAATTACTTCAGTAGACATAGAACCTACTTTCAGTCACTCCAAGGCGATAAGAACTGATCGTTAACATTCTCTATCGTAGGAAAAGGCTTGTAGAGAACAATTTTAAACACAATAATGAATTTTTATATTATATATTTACTATTTTTTCTTACATGTTTTGAAAAAATAAGTACATATATATACATATATATATATATATATATATCTATATATATAAAAGAAAGTCGTGTTAGTTACACTATTTATAACTCAAGAACGGCAGTACCGATTTGGCTGAAAATTGGTGAGCAGGAAGCTTAGAGCCAGGAGACGGACATAGGATACTGTTTATCCCGTTCGACAGCGTTCCTGTGTGAGATCGCACGTTTTTGCACGTTTTCGCACGTTTTCGCGTGATTTCGCATGTTAGCGGTCATTGTTGCCTGTTGTAACCCATTGTTGTAACGCCGCACTGATAACAGAAGGCGATAATGATAGCCGCCTTTCGTTCGCCGTTATATCTGTATATAGTCGTGTTAGTTACACTATAACTCAAGAACGGCTGTACCGATTTGGTGAGCAGGAAGCTTAGAGCCGGGAGACGGACATAGGATACTGTTTATCCCGTTCGACAGCGTTCCTGTGTGAGAACGCACGTTTTTGCACGTACGCAGTGCAACAAGGATAGTACAGTTTCTCACAGTGAGTGCGACGCGAGAAAAAGATGGGACCGGCTGTTAAGGCGGAACAGAGTTCGCTGGGTCAGCTAGTATATATATAAAAGAAAGTCGTGTTAGTTACACTATTTATAACTCAAGAACGGCTGTACCGATTTGGCTGAAAATTGGTGAGCAGGAAGCTTAGAACCAGGAGACGGACATAGGATACTGTTTATCCCGTTCGACAGCGTTCCTGTGTGAGAACGCACGTTTTCGCGTGATTTCGCATGTTAGCGTTCATTGTTGCCTGTTTTAACCCATTGTTGTAACGCCGCACTGATAACAGAAGGCGATAATGATAGCCGCCTTTCATTCGCCGTTATATCTATATATAGTCGTGTTAGTTACACTATTTATAACTCAAGAACGGCTGTACCGATTTGGTGAGCAGGAAGCTTAGAGCCAGGAGACTGACATAGGATACTGTTTATCCCGTTGGACAGCGTTCCTGTGTGTGAACGCACGTTTTTGCACGTTTTCGCGGGTTTTCGCACGTTTTCATGCGTTTTCGCATGTTTTCACGCGTTTTCGTATGTTTTCGCGCCTTTTCGCCTAAGTTTTCTGTGCAGAAGCGTTCTGCAGCGGAGAACAAGCAAGCAATCAAGCAAAGATACAAATGAAGCTAATAAAAGCGTGTTAAAAAGTGAAGTGAAGTATAATTAACAATGCCGCGACCAAGACGATCGAATCTTTTCCGACAAAGCCGTAATGCAAGAAGGATACGAAACATTGCTAATGAAAGGACTGAAGAAGAACAAGAAATTGCACGTGAAGAGCGCCGCGTTAGTATGTCTCGACTTCGTGCTTCTCAATCACAAGAGCAACGTGAGGCAGCCCGTGAAACGGCTCGGTTGGCAATGCAAAATCGTCGAGCGAATTTTTTTATTTGTATTTTCTAATAAACAATTTAACTTAATAAATTCCAAAATCTGCTTATTTATTGCCTTTAACAGCCGGTCCCTATGATTACAGCTTTGTATTTCTCTCTTAAACAAAAATCAATTCCAAAAAAACGCTCTGCTACGTAATAGATTTTTTAATTATCTATTTAATATCAGAGCGTTTTTTTGAAATTCTTCTTTGTTTGAGAGAAAAACACAAACCTGCAATTGCTTTATTATCACGAGTGCAACAAGGATAGTACAGTTTCTCACAGTGAGTGCGACGCGAGAAAAAGATGGGACCGGCTGTTAAGGCGGAACAGAGTTCGCCGGGTCAGCTAGTCTATATATATAAAAGAAAGTCGTGTTAGTTACACTATTTATAACTCAAGAACGGCTGTACCGATTTGGCTGAAAATTGGTGAGCAGGAAGCTTAGAACCAGGAGATGGACATAGGATACTGTTTATCCCGTTCGTCACCGTTCCTGTGTGAGAACGCACGTTTTTGAACGTTTTCGCGTGATTTCGCATGTTAGCGATCATTGTTGCCTGTTGTAACCTGCGCCTGATAATAAAACAAAAAATATCGTGTATCACAAGGTACTTAACTGAAGAGTGTAACCTATGCACCAAAATACAGGAACAATAATAAATGATTAATCTACTTAATTTTTTTTATTTGTATTTTCTAATAAACAATTTAACTTAATAAATTCCAAAATCTGCTTATTTATTGCCTTTAACAGCCGGTCCCTATGATTACAGCTTTGTATTTCTCTCTTAAACAAAAATCAATTCCAAAAAAATCCTCTGCTACGTAATAGATTTTTTAATTACCTATTTAATATCAGAGCGTTTTTTTGAAATTCTTCGTTTGAGAGAAAAACACAAATCTCCAATTGCTTTATTATCACGAGTGCAACAAGGATAGTACAGTTTCTCACAGTGAGTGCGACGGCGAGAAAGATGGAAACTGGCTGTTAAGGCGGAACAGAGTTCGCCGGGTCAGCTAGTGTATATATATATATATATATATATATATATATACATATATATATATGTGTGTGTGTGTGTGTGTGTGTGTGTATGTGTGTTTGTGTGTGTGTGTGTGTAATGTATCTGTTCTTCTATTAGAAATAATAACACGAATTGTTGCTCTGTAATAACAAAGCAACAACATTCAATGTTATTATTTACTTTGTAGTTTCTTGATCAAGTTTATAATCTTTGCGACATTGTGTCGTCTCTGAATCAATTACTCTTTCTAACATCCACGTGTGCGTCTCGTTAGAGATCTGCCTTATCGATCCGCTCATCATTCGATTTAAGCGCCAAATTTAATTAGGTTAGGGATACCTCCCTTACATATGTACATATTTTGCATTTTTTATTACAATAAATTCCGTTCCCTAGTTATAACTTTCCGTCTGCAGAGAAAGTGTGTGGGCGCACCCTCTTTATTATTAAACGCGATAACGCATTAGAACCCGTCTCCCTTAGAACTCGTTATAAAACACAATTAAAAGTTACGGCGGCGCACTGCAAATCCGGACACGCGTGAGAGTAAAGCTTTTCGTTCCATTTTGTCTACTCTGCGTTTCGGCGACTCGGATACACTAAACCCGTTTCAAAAGGGAAATATAAGATTTTTGCTCCTTTCCTTTACGACCTACTTGAAAAGTTTTTCCCTTCTACTTTATTGACAATTTGTATATAACTTTCTCTCAATATGATATTCAAGTGAAACATTTTATGCATGTCAATCAATAATACAGATTTCATCTACTTGAATTTTAAAGAGGTATGTGCAACAACTTGACAGCCTAGCAACATACATGTAATTTTATTATTTTGAACTTTTGAAATTGATCTCACTTATGTAGCATTGTAAGCAAGAAAAAAAGTAGGCAGCTTTCAAGCGAAAATAACAAAAAAAACCTTTAGGCGAATGGGGAAGTTAACGTGTTTATTCCTTCCT
>BLKR01010580.1:0-51808 GCA_011170035.1 Teleogryllus occipitalis | reverse complement strand
CGGGCGGGCGGGCAGACGGGCGGGCGGACGGGCGGACGGGCGGGCGGACGGGCGGACGGGCGGACGGGCGGACGGGCGGGCGGGCGAACGGGCGGGCGAACGGGCGGGCGAACGGGCGGGCGAACGGGCGGGCGAACGGGCGGGCGAACGGGCGGGCGGGCGAACGGGCGAACGGGCGAACGGGCGAACGGGCGAACGGGCAAACGGGCAAACGGGCAAACGGGCGAACGGGCGAATGGGCGAACGGGCGAACGGGTGAACGGGCGAACGGGCGAACGGGCGAACGGGCGGGCGAACGGGCGGGCGGGTGGCAAGCGGAAGTACCAGTGTGGTATATGCGTTTGATTAACTGTTGAGTTTCTCCCTCTCAGAAAGGGTCTACCTCTAGCTCGTTGGGTTTCAATGTGAGATGGAACAGAGGATCGCCCGGATGGAAGAAGTTGAGTTAAATTAGTTGTTTATAATACTAATTGTCAATTTAACTCATTTCGTTCGTGCAATTCCAAGTCAATGGCCAGGCTATGACAATGGGCCTCCGCGATGAAGATTAAAATGATCTTAAGTATAGACATACAGAAATACAGAATCAACGTTATTCGCTTCTCCCGCAAGTACAAATAAATAATTTCTAATTAAATTAGGCAAATTCCACTCATTCAATTTACCCACAAAGAGGACTAAATTGAAACAAAAACGTGTATCTCAAAATTTAGCTGTTGTAAGATTATAATATAATCCGAAAGATAGAATCATCTTCTAGCGAATTCTAACGATACTTACCATAGACATTTTCTAAGAACTTCTTAAAATGACGAAAACTGTTCACAATTTTCTTAGTTTGTAATGCAAACTTTGCCTTTGTCCTTTCTCCTAAAAAAATCACAACTTTTGAGATATGCGTAGTTAAAATTCAGCCAATGCTATGCTTTAGCTGTTTGTCAAAAAATACTCGCTCCCGGGGCGATGGTCGTCCATGGCCATCGGAAACGCATTTGCCACTGCACAGCCCCCTGGAACTGTCGCTGCGAAGCGAAGCCTCCAAGGTCTCCCCCCTCCCCCGCGAAGCACAGCCCCTGCGTCTGAAAGGGACTAATGCCCCAAACGACCTCCACACGAAGACCACACGCTCAAAGAGGACGGACTCTTCGGCGGGGAGCTCCGCTTCCGCGAAATAAGAGAGGTTTTGTAAAATGCCCCGAGTGAAATAAAAAAGAAACTGTTGTGAATTGTAACTACTGTAAGATGATTGTCAATTATACTGTCGTATTTTTTTATTGATTTATTAATGTTTTGTATTAAGTAACAAAAAGAATCGCTAATAACCACTTTGTTGATGCGACTAAAAATGAAAAAAAAATAGAAAAAAATTGTAGGTTTTCCAGTATTCATATGAAAACAAAGTAAAAAAAATCGCTATTAAGCACATTGCAATGCGCAGAAAAATGAGAGTCAAAATTAACAGCTTATGTGAAGCAAAGAACTATTCTATCGTGGTTATTCTCCCTTTTATGCGTTCTGAACAATATTAGCATTTAATTTTACGGAAATTCTTTCTTTGAATTGGACTATTAAAGTCAATTTCGTACATATAAACTCTACTAAATTGTGGATTTATAAACTGCAATACAACACAGGACAAGCGGTTCTCACCTTTCATTGTCTACTTGTCGTATAAAACATTCAAAGTAGAAGTGAAATGTGTATACATATGATAACGAGTTATGTTAAATACTATTTTTAGCTAATAAATTAAGAGAAATCGATATTGTAATAAGCTTTCTTATCATTTTCAATAATACAACTAAAAAATTGATGGTCAGGATTATTAATGAATTTGATCAGTCGTCAATAGAAATGTATGTCAAACAATTAGTCGAACGACTGCAAATTTCGGAAGAGGGAACCAAGGAGCGAGCAGCTGTAAACGAAGCGATACTCAAACCATAAAAGTTCTGTAATATATGTAAAATTTACTGATTTCAAATAATTTCAACCGATTTCTGACAACGAAAAACAAATAAACACGATGGCTGTAGAAACCTGCAAACAAGTCGACCTCCTCCCCCACCTCTGCCAGCAATAGTGCCAGAAGACCACTTCCGGAGGATCCGTAGCGGTGAACGCTCCTCAAGAGATTCAGCTCGCAGATAGGCCAAATGAGTCGTGCGCTGCAAATTCTTTTCTCTGTCTCGCGCTGGCGCGATAGAGTCTGAACCGGTTGGTTCCTTAATACTTTCTCAGGAGTAACATGGTGACTCTCTCGTCAACTCACGCACATGCCAACAGTTGTTCAAGACGGACACATTTACATAAAGAGCCCAAACCAGGGGCGAATACATAAATGGAGTCGCTAGGGTCATCATCCTCTCCAATATTATTGAAAAGCAATAAATTTTACTTTGAAGGATGCAAAGTGCACAGTAAATTAGAACTAGGTGATTGCATAAAGAATGAAGATTGGCATAGAAAAGGAAAGAATGGACAGAATGTGCCCTGTGAAAACTTGGACACTTGCTGTCCATTCACGCTTCATCATCATAAATAAACATAGTTGGCTGTATGTTATTATCAAGCAAGGAAAGTTATCGATTGATTGATTGTGATTCCGGGCCCGTTAACCTCCATGGTCATTAGTACCGTAAGTGTAGTGATTATTTTTGCTCGGGAGGTGGCAGAGGTCTTCCCCCGCTTGATTGATCAGATCCGGCGCCGACCTACCGTCGGCTAACGGGGGTACCTTCCCCAACCAGGTATCTCCCACCAGCGGGGCACCGCCCCAGCCGGGACAAGTTCTAAATCCCCAACCGGTCTCCCTGCATAGTGCAGTGTATGTTAGTGTAGGTGTGTGTGTAAATGGTGAGGATAGGACAAGGATGTGGACGGAAAAATCGCGCGCACTCCGTTTATTAGGGTACTGCTCCGGCATTCACGTGGTGTTGATCGGAGAAACCACGGAAAACTACAGATCAGAGCAACCGGCCCCTAGAATTACCCTCTAGACAGCGACTGAATTCGATCTAGCTGAAAAGCTAGTGTCGAAAATTCTGCCGCCGTCGGGATTCGAACCTAGGACCTCCCTGCCAGAGGCACTGCAGTGGCATCAGTGGATGCATTGAGCCACCGCTCCCGGTGGCAAGTTATCTAATATTTCTACACTAACTCTCGAGAACATCTGACTCTCCGCTTCCTCTCAATTAAATTTCTAGTCACGCCACAGCACTGTTCCGAACGTGATCCTGCATTTCGTCCCTGTCTACTTGAGTATTAATATCCGGCTGGGAGTACATGTACTATTAATCTTTTCAGGTTTCTTTCACAGAATACCTTGTTCTATGTTATCTTCCTTGTGGAAGAAAAAATTGTCGACTTTTTTACAACACATTTCTTAACGAGTCTTCTAATAACGGGTCGTATGTACACCGATGAACATCATACAGTTATTTAAAATTGCATTTACACTTCCTGTTCCTGACACTTGTAAACTGCCTGGGGAGCATTATTTCAGTTTAATTCATAATAATGAACGAGTTCTATCGACATCTCACAATTAAAGTAACGTCGGTCGTAAAAATTTGTAGTTCAGAAATGAAGGATTGTTGGTAATATTGTTTACATCACAACACTTCTTTAAATTTTTTGGTAGAATAAAATTTATTTAAGCAATTTACAGTAGTAATTATTGAAACTTGTAACATTTTGATTAAACGATTTTAAATTAAATTTTCTGATTGACGCAAAGATAACTCGTTTTTTTGTCACTGAAAGTTGCTTACCGATTTGATTGAATATTTTGCAGTTATCATGAGAATAGTGAAAAATTATTTTTGTTTGGATCATTTGCCTCGCCAGGTATACTTTTAGAAATCGAGTAATCGATTATCGAACGTGTAGTTGAAGCTGGTTTGCTCTAAATGCAATCCGGATGGCGACAGGTCCAGTGAGTCTGGGACAGGATGTGCAAGCAATTTCTTGGAAACCAAGGGACTGGTCTCATTTAAAACAAAGTGGCGACTTGCTCTCCTTAAAGCCATTTTTACAAATAAGAGCAAAGCTAAGTGAAATGAGCTGTTCTGTGGGTTCCGAGAGATCATCATGCCTGTTAGTATTATTCGGTTCTCCAACTGGATATTTTTTTCACACCGTATGTGTGACAGGTGGAATAAATAATGGGTCTGCTTTATATACTAGTTGAACGTTTTTATTTCAGAAACGTTTCCAGTGCGAACAAGTGAAACTATTTAAAAAAAGCAAAGGTTACGAAGACAAAAAAAACAAAAACAAGTTACATATTGTATAAAATTTCGAAAAGCATTTCTCTCTTTAATGAATACTCACACGGTCCTAATTCACCAGGAGATAGTGATAGAAATGTTTAAGAATTCAATATTTACGATAACCCTTCTATTTATTCGTAGTAAGTTAGGACTGCGTCGGTATATTCGTGCATTGTCATAAACGGGGGTATAGCAGGTCACAATTCCCATTTTCAACAAGTCCCCACACTATTGTAATTGATTTGAAACTGATCTGGAATCGGTAATTAAACTGCGATTGAAATATTTTATCATTTCAAAGAGCTTCCTTGTAATTTGCCTCGGACTTCGATCGCCAGAGTTCGTTCTTTTTAATCCCTAATAAGATTTGAAGCAACAACATTCACCAAATCAATGAAGATTTGAGGTAATAAATATCATTTCATAATAAGGATCATTATCACTAATATTTCTGCTTTAGCTATGCTTTTTATTCTGCGAATACTCACAAGAGCGTTTCCTTCAATATAATTTGTATCGATAAGAAAGAAAAACAGCACATTGTTTACAGACATTAACTGGGAGCTTTCCTTACTCAAAAACTTTTTATTGAAATAGACAATGACACTTATACGAAGAACCTGTCTGTCTTTTTTAAAGTCATACGTATAACAAACATTTGTAAGAGCTTCTCATGATAAACAGTTTACTGCCTCAAATATTTTTTCAAACTGGTTTTCACTCGCAAATATTGTAATCAGTTGTTGTTGAATGTTGACTTCATCTGCAAGCGATCATTTCAGCAACAGGACAATTAAAACGGATTCGAACTGTAGGTCGTGTAGTCAGTAAGCCGTGCAGTCAGTCGTAAGCGAGTGTGGTCAACACACTCGCTTATCGAATTTGCTTCAGGATTTCCAATGATCGATCCTACTTGCCACTACACGACCTACAGTTGTCAGTGCATTCATTGTCTCTAGAAATATCTCACGTTCGAGATATTCTAACTCAGTTAAGCCACCTTTAGCCAAAGTTTCCACATATTTATCATAGTCAAGATACTTCTATTCATTTGACAGTGGGAATCCCGTCTACAATGCATTTCAAACGTCAATTGCTCTTGTTTCTGAGATAAACGTTAGTTTTGGGGAACGAGTTTCCACGACCAACTTTCTCAAATCGGAACAAATAAATATCCCATCGTTATTTCATATTTTCACTATCAATCCCACTACATCTCACAGAACAATAATATACCTTTCCAGACGTCATTATGGTCACGGAAGTACTCGTTTGTTTTGATCGAATCAACTAAACTCTGTCTTCGCACTTCTCATGATAAACTTTACCTCACAGTTGATGAACTCGGGTACACACTTCGATTTCAAACATGCTGTGAAAAAGTGTTTCGAGAGAAGTAATAGTTGCCAATGATATTGTACTTCCAGTGCTGAACCCGGCTAATTTTCTCGCGATTATACGTGGTCCATTCCACTTCCCGACACAAGTTGCAGATGGTTGGATGTAGGCGTACCTCTTTTGGTTTGGGTTATACTTTTTTTTGGCTATTTACTCAGTTCAGTGGCCTTTTGTCAGCCGCCACATATTTACCGCTGCCAGGATCAATATTACTACTCGGCAGGTAGCGGGACTCAAATCGTTGCGCTAGTGTATGGGGGGAAGCAACTTCTGAAGTTGCCACATTATGAGCTCCCGCCAGCAATTCTGCTACGCACTGGACAGTTTTCTGGGTTTCCTCGAGGAATCCCAAAGTCGTTAAATATTTCGTGTTATCATGATCAACCATTCCAGACTGATAGTAGTTTCCAGTATACACTTAATTTTCCTAACGACCATCGACGCGATTATTTATCGAGAGAGACATAGTTCTGATGGCGACAATATGTGAAGGATTTATGCAAACCACCAAAGAATCGTAGTCAGCACAGTTTTCCCACGATTAACCCCACTTCACACAACCATCGTGTCGTTATTGTTTCGAGAGTTTTCGCTCCTTCCGATTTACTCTGTTAAAGCCGGAATGTATTTCCCGCTACATCAATCAATCCAACTAGTTTCCAGTGTACACTTAAATTCCCAACATGCATCACTACAGCTGTCCCTAGAAATGATCTGGTAGCGACAAATGACAAGATTCCAACGACCAACTCTGCTAAGCACAGGGTATTCTTTGCCGCCAAATCTTCCTCCCGTGGATCCTCTCTCAGCCTTGCTTTCCGTCCGACAGACGGTTCGCTCCGAGGGTGTCAGCGAGAAAGGAGCCCAAGATGACTTAACTTGCAAATATAAATCTATACAAAGTTGGAGTTCGGCCCCTTTCGATTTTGTGCCCTTCCAACGCCCCATTAGCACATAAGAAGTAATCGTGAACATGCTATATTTACACAGATCTTTAGCGGGGAATACTCGCAAATTTAAACATACCAATTCAACGGAGTGAAACTCATTATTTTATGCTCAGCAAGTTCACAAAAATATCTAATATAAAGTTACATTTCGCTTTATCGGAATATCCCATTAACCGGCGCAAAGGGAATAAGAATTGTGTACCTTCAACAGCAACTGTAGTGCTTGCGTCCGTTCGCTGTCGTATGTAAAGTTTGCCCTACGCCTCTTCCCCGCGTATAGAGCGTCGCCACCCTGCCCGGAGCAGTTACCTGTTCTTGGGAGCTGCGGGTGCTGCTGCGTCTGCTTCTTCTTGGTCCGACCGGCTGCGCGCTCCGGCGGCGACTGGCTGAGCGTCGTCTGCGCGCTCCGGGGCCCGCTGCGCTGCACTACGCGAGCGTCGCTGCCTCTTCCTCCTCCTCTTCTTCTTCTTCGACTCCCGTGCGAACGAGCGAGCGAGCGAACCAGCGACCGACTACTCACTTCCCACCCGGCGCACCTGCATACAGGCGGCAGGGCGCCGCGCGCCGCCTTTTATACGCCACGTCAGACGTGACGTCACGGATGACCCAAGGCGGCGGAGGAGGAGGAGGCGGGGCGCGAGCGCGGGCGCGCGCCGAAGGCAGGTCATAGCCAGCGAAACGCCGCGCCGCGCAGCGCCGCGACGCCCCCTTCCACCACTTCCCCACCGCCGCCGCCGCCGCCGCCGCCGCCGCCGCCGCCGCCGCCGCCGCCGCCGCCGCCGCCGTCTCCGGTGCTCCCGGCGACGGGTCGCCGGTTCCGGACGCGGGAGGGATGAGATGAAGTTGCCTTTTTTTTTAAAAAAAATCTTGTTTGGCATATCTGCCCTTCAAGGGAGTTTATATTTATGATTTCCATAACGTTATACAATGAACCATTTTCAGGTCTGTCAATACAAATAACACGAAAAATGAGCTTGGAAAATCGGAAACAGTAACTCTGTGCATCAACTGATGTCACTGCTGCGCCTCTGACCGGGAGGTCCTAGGTTCGAGTCCTCACGGCGGCAGGATTTTCGGCACTAGCTTTTCAGCTAGGTCGAATTCAGTCGCTGTCTGGAGGAGAATTCTAGCGGCCGGCTGCTGTGATCGATAGCTTTCCTACCCTACCAAACGGGCCATAGACCGGGCGCGATCTTTCCTTCCTCTTCCTTGTTCTATCCTCCCCCCTTACACACACACACTTACACTAACATGCACTACACGACCTCGTATTCCGGGAGACCGGTCAGGAGCTTAGAGCTGAAAAAACATACTACTACACTTACGGGACTTATGACCAAAGCAGTTGACGCGCCCGGAAACACGAAAAACTCAATCAATCAATGAGCTTGACAAGTTGGTGCTGTTGTAGTCATAGCCAGCGAAACGACGCGCCGCCCCGCCCCCTTCCACCAACTCCCCCTCCCCCTCCACCTCCACCTCCGCCGCCGCCGCCCCATCCGCCGTCGCCGGTGCTCTAGAGAGTCACCGGTTCCGGACGCGGGAATGATGAAATGAAGTTGTTTTTAAAAAAAAGAAATGTTCTTCTTGTTCGACATTTCTGACTTTCAGGTGCGTTTGTATATAATAATCCTATAACATTATAAGATGAACCACCCTCAGGTCTAAGTGTCAATTCAAATAACACGAAAAATGAGCTTGGCAAGTTGGTACTGTTGTGGTCATTGCCAGCGAAACGACGCGCCGTCCCGCCCCGTCTCACCAACCCCACCAGCACCACTTCCACCGCCGCCGCCGCCGCTGCAGCCGTCGCCGTCGCCGCCGCCGCCGCCGCCGTCCCCGGTGGTCCGGGCTGCGGGTCGCCGGTTCCGGACGCGGGAGTGATGAGATGAAGTTTGTTTTTTTTATTTATTTATTCGTGCTTGACCTGTGGCCCTTAGCAGCCGTGAACGACTGATACAGTAGTTGTTGTTTTTATATGCAGCGAGTTCACATGATTTTTTATCCCGATTATTTCACTTCAGAATCACTTTATATTACACAGAAAGGCTAATCTACTCCAGTCTGCTTAAGGAGAGTGAAAAAATTCTCTGGATAATTTTCTTTTCAAACATTTACGATGAGGGTTCTGTTTTTCTAGTTTGAAATGGGTAGCTGAAGTTTATCGAAAAATGTTGTTATAGAATATTGCAGATAGAAGCAAGAAATGTACAGTGATGGGGGTGATACCGAGTTCTTGATGGAGTTGAGAGTTTGCGATAAACCAGGATGCGTTTGTTATTATTCCTTAATATTTATTTTGGAACGTTTGGATTTTGTGAATATTGGTTTTAGTTGTTGCGAGCCAGATTGGAGGTGCATAACATAATATAAGTCGTATCATTGTTTGGTAGAGATAGATGGATCTGTGTAACTGGAGTGGGGATAATTTCTTCGGAAAGAGATATAACAGATGTGTTCTTTTTTTGGGTAGTGCAATTCTGTGCATGATACTTGATCTTCATGTGAGTCGTTTGTCGAATAATACTCCTAGGTATTTTGTCGTCGCATTTGCAGGAATCCATACTATGTTATGGTGTTGATACGTATTGGTGGGTCGAGCTGTCTTCGAAGAGTAAATTTTTTTCCTTGACTCTTTCTTGCGTTTATGTGAATATCCCATTTTTGTGCCCAATCGGATAATACGGTAAGATTTTTTTGTAGATACTCTATTACTATTTCTATGTTTCAGTTTGTGGAGTTGCTGAATGAAGAAATCGTCGGCAGCGTCACTCGATATTGTTATGCTCCCCTGGTGTCCTGAAAAGAAACTTGAGGGTGGTAAATATGAACTTGTATATTGTATGCATGGAATCATAGTTTGCGAAGTGCACGAATATACTGATAATAAATCCTAGTTCTTGTTGAATGATATCACGACGTAGATTATTCATTATTACTGAATAACAACTGCATAGCAATAGCAGAACATTAAACACTAATACGAGTACAAACGATGGCGGAAACTATTAATACAGCTTACGAAAAAATGGAAACACTGAACAACTGCAATTACGTATCGAGGAACATGCGTATGACAACATTAATAAAATCTCGTCCCTTATTCACGGACATTGTAGAGGGCGACGAACCTAAAAGAATCCCTGACGATGAGGTAAGAGAAAATGGAAGAAATGAGAATACAAAAACGAAGTCATGAGTTTCATTGTAATGACACTTTTTAACGACCAACTCATTTCTTGTCGTGAGATTACTAGGGCTAAAGACTTATGATTGACTTTACAAAAATGTCACTGGGGAAAGTGCAAATATTGACCTACAACACTGAAGACAAAACTTGGAAATTTGGAAAAAGGAAAAAATTAATACATAAAAGACTATTTAGTCCATAGTGTGTGAAATCCATGAATTAGGGGTTAATATTGACGACAGTGAACTAATAGTATCTTTTCCATTATACGTATTGACTCTTCTTACTTTAATAACCTTTCGCGGGCCACAATAAATGGCGCCGCGGGCCACCAGTTGGACAACCCTGATTTAGAACATTGTTAAACAGTGCTGCTATGACGAAATACGTCATACGCTACGTGGATGTGGAGACTGCCTACTTGAACGGAGAAGATGAACCGAACGTATTCATGAAGACACCAGATGCATAATGTTACCAAAGATAAGGTTCTTAAACTGCGTAAAAGCCTGTATGATCTACCGAGAGCCGACAGGTGTTGATTCAGAAAATTATGAAATTTAAAAGAGTGCGGACTTAAACCCTGTGAGAGTGATCCGTGCGTCTTTACGAATTTAAAATCCAAACGAATCGGTTGGAATTAGTTTTTACGTGGACGATTGCCTAGTCATTGAACAAAATCATCATCTAATTGACGATTTGATTTGCAAGCGTTAAATGAAACTTACAATTAAAGAATTGGATGGGATTGACACCGAGAACTTTCTTAGAATTAGAATAAGAAAATGCTCGGATGAATATACTCTGGACCAAACGGCGTAAAGCCTGAGTAAATATAATATGGAATCGTGTCATCCTGTGTGTACTCTAGGAGTAGTTGGGCAACACGGTGACGATTGTAATGTTTCCGAAGGCGTTAACCAAACAATGTACCAAGAATTATTAGGTTACTTCAACTATTTAGTGACTGTTACACGTCCGGACACATCCGGGCCGGTGTATTCTTACAGCAGCCCGTCACAGTACTCGCAAAATCCGAAAAGTGCTCATGTTTGAATAGGAAACTAAGATGATACGGGTACAATGAACTTAAACTAAAAATTGATGGTACGATGGGAATGTTGCACATGATCTCCATGAAGTTGTATTACTACCAAGGATAGTTAGGTGTTTGCTGGCTACATTACCAAACTTGGGAATTCTCTGATAGGATGGAAAAGCAGAAAGCAGAGAATCGTAGGCTTATCTACCATGGAGGCTGAGATGACTGGAATTGAAGACTCTACATATCAACAAAAAAAGAATTGCATCACTACTGGAAGATTTAGGTTTGGCAGATTTAACTAAACGTCCAACCGCATTCTTCACAGACAGTAAGGCGGTAATAGATTGGTCACACGACTTCAAAATAACCAACCGCAACACACATATGATACGCAAGCTTAATTTTGTAAAAGAATTTGTTGAACGGCGAAATACAGTTACAGCATGTGAGGTCCACAAACATGGAATCAGATGTTCTTACCAAGCACCTGGATCGGACCACTGTGTGGAACCACATCAAATTACTTAATTTAATTAAATGATTAATTTTTTAAGTATGAAGATTCGTACGAGAATTGGTTATATCCATGAGAAAATATTCTGCGAACGTAAAGAGGGTATTGATGATATAAAGTTGCAGAATGAAGAATTTGTCAATGGCATTTTCCGATATTGTTGTGCTCCTCCGGTGCACTGAAAAGACAGTTGAGTGTGATAACCATGTACATGTATCTGATATGTATGGAATCATAGTTTGCAAAGTGAACGATGTTGATAATAAACCCTAGTTATGGTTTAATAATATCACGATGTATATTATTCATTAATACTGAATAACAGGTAGAGGTCCGCGAATTCACGTGGAACACGTTAAGGGATCAGAGCCAAAACCTCCAGCTCATTTGTTGATGAAAAAGTCGATTTTATTGCCCGGGAGCAAATGCTTCTTGCTAATAAATTTTACCCGGAGAGGAAGCTAAGGGTATCAACTGAATTGACTGCAATACCTCTGACCGCGAGGAGGAGGAGTTTGAGTTCCAACGGTGGCAGGATTTTCGACTTTAGCCAGATAGCTGGGTCGAATTCTGTCCCTGTCTAGAGGGGAATTCACCGGATCTCGGCATCCCGCGGGGCAAGATCACCTCCACCTCCCAAACAAAAAAACATGCACTACACTTACGAGACTATTGATCTCAGTCGTTCAAGCGTCCGAACTCACTAGTAATCAATCAAACCCAAACCTCCATCTCGATGAAAATAGTCGTTTCTATTAGATGGGAACTGATGATTCTGGCTAACAAATTTTGTCAAAAACTCTCGCTGTTACTTATACTGATTGATTGATTGATTTTTTCGTGTTTCCGGGCGCGTCAACTGCTTTGGTCATTAGTCCGTAAGTGTAGTGCATGTTTTTTGCAATTTTTTTTCTCAGAGTACAGAATCATCATTCACCTAAAGAAGGGTTATGGTTCAAAATACAGACAATGTGGTACACAAGACAGATTATGTAGAAAAAAACACAATGCTCATAGCGATAAATTGCATCTCATTTTACTTTCTCGTATACGTACGTATATACGGAGTAATATATGTAGTATAGAGAAAATTATGTAATGCAGCGCGAAAAAACTGCGGATTTTCGGCAAAAAAAATCATGTCGGGCTCTGATTACGAAAAAGTAGATAAACCCAGTTCCCAAATTAAGAAAAAAATCCTCTAACACGTGGTGTAGCCAGAATCCCTGTTTAGTGGGTCCGTGATGTCGAAAGCAAAACGTCCGTCTGTCCGGCCGGCCGTCTGCCTGGTGTACGTGAACAAACCTAGGGCTTAAACCATGGGAAGGATTTTTTCAAAATTGAAGAAACCCCTTTCGTTTGTGCGTGAGCTAAAGCTCTGCGATTTTGAAAATCATTCATTAGTTTTTGGGAGGACTTTATATGAAGCACTAGGAACATTTTCAAAATTTTCTCAAAAATGACTCCAAAGCTTTTTCTTCGATTTCTTTCAATGGATAGTGCCAATTTCTCTGTTTAATATGTCATGAAGTTTCTTTTTATGTAGTCTTTTGTTTTTCCAAAAATTATACACATGTTATTTCTTTAAATATTTCTCAAGCCGTTAATTTGCACATTTTCCCCAATTTGTGTAGATTATTGAATTTGCGAGTGGAAGTTCTTCAAATTACTTCAATTAAAGGTTTTCGAAAACTCAATTGATTCGTGTGGGAAAGGGCTTTAAATTTTGCTTTTACCATAACGCTTGACGCCATTTTCTTAAAAACGACTCCATATTTTTCAGTGAAAATTGCTATTTAGGACAAAGTTTTAGCCTTCTTTATTATTCTTAAACTAATATTTTGGTTCTACTATTTGGAAACAGAAACGTTGAGAAATCATCAAAAAAATGTACTATGGATCGCGATAGATGGCAGCAGGCAAGAAGGAAGGGCAAGACTGTACAGCACTAGTCCACACCAAGGAAATTAAAAAAATTTACTATGAGAAGTCTGTGCCATTCTGTGGCACCTTCAGTTATTCTTGATTTTCTCTTTCATCTCCCATATTAAGTTTGGTTTCTGCAGTTAACGTTGTTTCAAACTAAATATTGTTATGGGGTGTGGTGTGGATAAAAACTACATTTAATATCCAAATGCAAACTGAGGGACCATCTTTTAAAAAAAATTATTGTTCGAATGAGTAATGTACTCAGTAGTTATTACTTTTTCACATGTATTTGAATACTCTTGAGCACCTACTCTTAGTTTACATTTGAAAATATATGGAGGAAGGCATATAGCGGATATATATTTCGGATTTGGGTCGAGAAATCGAGTGTGACTAGGTTGTAGTGGGCTTTGATTAGTTAAGGATATATTTGAGTAGAAATTGTTGGAGGAATGAACAATGAGATGATTGATGGATGGTAAATGTAATTCTTTATGGAGTTGTTCATTAGAAATTAACTATGGTGCGTGAGTGGATAATATTAAGCATTTGTTTTGCATTATTTGTGTTTAATAGACGTTTGCTTGTGAAGCGTTCGTACAAATAGGGCAAGCATACAGCATTATAGGTCTGATTATTGTCTTGTATAGGGTTACGGGATTGTTTAAGGAGACACTGATTTTGTGATTTAGTAGTGGTTTTAGCTGAAATAATTTGAATTTGGTTGGTTAAATTTTCATTGCTATATGATATTTCCAGGTTAATCTTGTATCAAAGTTTGGTCCTAAATTTTTAACAGTTTGGTTGTATGAGGCCCAGGATACTATGTTGTTATTAATTTGGAGTGAGGTGGGAGTGGCAAATGTTCTGAGAGAAAATATTTTGGCTGTTGATGTTGACTGACTGAGGTTGATTTTCCATTTTAAGGATCAATCTTCCCTTTTTCAAATGCAGTTGGATTTTATTGTGAGTGAGATTTACATAAGATATATTTATTGCAAGTATGATTTAATGAATAGTTGAACATGAATATGGCAGGATCGTCAGCAAATTGTGCGATATGTGTGTAGGGAGAGGTAGGTATATCAGATGTGTAAAGGCTGAAAAGGGTGGGTGGAGGGGTGATCCTTGGGAAAGTCCTGCTTTTAATTTGCGGGGGTTGGAAACATGCTTCTCGACTGTTTCTGTAAATGTTCTGTCATAAAACTTTTAATGGTTTGTGGTAGGTAATTTGGAGTTCCTATGGTTTTTAGCTTGTATATTAGAGCTGTGTGTCAAACTCTGTCGAACGCCTGTGAAATATCTAGGAAGGTGGCTATTGTATGTTGTTTGTTCTGGAATGTAGTGTGGATGTGTTTGGACATTCGAAGTAGCTGGTGTGAGATGTATAATTTATTGATTAAGCCAAATTGGTGTTTCGGTGTGGTCTGGGTTATGTATACATGGTTATTAAATATTTTTAATTTTATTTTTTCTAGAATCTTTAATAGAGATGGGAGGATACTGATAAGCCAGTAGCTTTCTGTATGGTTATGATTTTTATGGAGCTTGGGTACAGCGATTATGTTGGAAGTTTTCCATATTATTGGATAGTAACCTGCTCTGAGAATTGAATTGTATATACACTGCCTGACAAAAAAAGTGACGCTTTCAGAAAGAGTTGTTGGAAGTGAATACACGTATGCTGAAAGACCATGTGATTTTATTGAACAGATTACAATATGGGACGAAAGAGACAAAGCCGTTGACAGTTTTAATTGGAAAGGTGGTGCCAGGTCAGTAGGGGTTCGCACCTCCTCTGGCTGCAATCTATGTCCTTACGCGATTAGGAATGGTGTCACCAGCCTTTGTATCCTCTCTTGAGGCAAGTTCATTCACAGTTGTTGCTCAGATCCTGTAGACGGAGTCACCTTACAAATTCATCCCACACGTGTTCAATGACGGAGAGGTCCGGGGATCTTGCTGACCACGGGAGGAACTCAACATGCTCTAAGCAGTACATAAACACACGTGCTGTGTGTGGGCGTGCTATATCTTACTGAAACACTGTCACTGAGCTTTAACATAAGAGGTAGGATGTGGGGACGCAGAATGTTTGTGACGTATAGCTGTGCTGTGAACGTCTGCTGAAGCACTATTAGAGGTGATTTGAACGCATATCCGATGGCTCCTCACACCATGATGCCAGGCGTTACGCTTATGTGTCTCTCCACAATATGGGAAAGATGTGTCCTCTGCCCTTCACGCAAACACAGTCGACCATGATGGCCATCGGAGGTTATGGCGAAGCGAGATTCATCACTGAACATGATGCGATGCCATTCGTTCTCTGTCCATGTCTCCCAGGCACGGCACCACTTCAAACGCCAACGGGAGCTCAGTGCATCAACTGATATCACTGCAGCGCCTCTGACCGGGAGGTCCTAGGTTCGAGTCCTGACGGCGGCAGGATTTTCCACACTAGCTTTTCAGCTAGGTCGAATTCAGTCGCCGTCTGGAGGAGAATTATATCTGCTCTGATCGGTAGTTTTCCGTGGTTTCTCCGATCAACACCAGGCAAATGCCGGAGCAGAACCCTAACAAACGAGCCACGAACCGCACGCGATCTTTCCTTCCTTTTCCTTGTTCTATCCTCTCCCCTTACACATACACACACTTACACTAACATGCACTACACTACCACATATTCCTGGAGGCCGGTCAGGAGCTTAGAGCTTGTCCCGACGGTGGCGGTGCCCCGCTGGTGGGAGAGTCCTGGTTCCCCCTAACCTTGCTAGTCGACGGTAGGTCAGCGCCGGATCTCGCCATCCAGCGGGGGAGATCACCGCCATCTCCCGAGAAAAAAATGCCCTACATTTACGGGGCTAATGACCAACGCAGTTGACGCGCCCGGAAACACGAAAAAATCAATCAATCAAACACTTCAAACGCCGACGTCGGTGTTCTGGTATCAATGGCAACCGACGCATGGGGCGGTGGGGCCACATTCCGGCGGATGCGAGTCGTCAAGCCAGAGCGCGGGAACTCACAGAATGTTGTAGAGTCGCCAGAGAATGTTCGCGGATGGCGGATGCCGACGTCATGGGATTGAGAACTGCTTGGTGCACCATAAGACGGACTTGGTCCTCCTTGGTCCTCCCTCAGCACTGCTTGGTCGTCCCTCGAGGAGATGCTTCTTGTTCGACCCGAGCCTGCACGATGTACATTGGTGTCCTCGTGTGCCCATTAATTCCAACATCGAACCACTGTTAAATCTGAATGGCGCATATGCCTGACATTTGTCGATACGACCAACCGGCCTCATGAAGTCCCAAAATGTGACCTCTGTCAAATGCAGTCAGCTGGTAGAATGCAAAATTTTTGTAGTGCTCAATGATTGTATTAGTTTATTATAAGTTGAGTGGTTAAAATCTGTTGTTGCTCTTTTAGTTATTGTAGTTAGTAAGTTTAGTTCTCTTTTAATGTGAGCCGATTTTGTTATACTCCAAAGTCTTCTGGTTTTGTATTTAGTTTTTAATTAAGTTTAGAATGGACTTGGATAGTTTAGTGTTGGGAGTTTTTGTGATACAGGGAGGCTTGTTGCCTTGCAGGAATTTGACTATGTTAATGATCATGTTATTTAAGTGTGAGATTGCTTGCTCGATTTCCAGTGGGATATTTAACATTTTAAATTGTGGTGTTTTATTAAAGATTATTTTTTAGACGTTTTCCAGTTAATGCGTGTGTTTAATGTGTGGGTGGGTTTGTGACGGGGAAAATTGTTAGGTTGAAATGATTACAGGAAGATGATTTGAATCCAATTAAAATGAGAGAACTATGGAATGTGAATTGTGTATTGGTGATTACCATATCCAGAATATCCGAGAATTTGTTTTGATCGTGAGGGTAGTGTGTTGGTTCTGGAGCAAGAATTAGATGTAATTTTAAATCTGTTATTAATTTAGACAATTGTAGGCTTGCGGTATTGGAAGTTCTGTAGCCCCAGTTAACGTTTTTGGCATTTAGTTCGCCAACAAGTATTGTGGAAGTGCTTTCTCTGAATAGTGATCCAAAATGGGTGTTATGAATTTCGGTTTTGGGAGGATTGAAGGCTACAATGAGAGTTACTATTCGTTGTCTAGGGGAACTTTAATGGCTACTGTTTCTGTTCAGGGGTATGAGGTAAGTTAGTTTGAATATATGGTACACATTTTTCGATTAGAATTAAAATGCCACCTCTTTATGAGTTCATTCTATCTAAAACTGCCTAAAACAAATAATTTTGAGGAATTATCATATTTTAATGACTCATTTTTACTTTCTTTCCCTTACTTCATAAGAGGAGGAAGTATTGTAATCGTGCGCCGGGAAATGTCACTTTTAAAAAAAATGTTATATCGAAATACAAATACTTTCCCGCAACGCTAATTCTCCCTGATCGAATACGCAATCGACTAGCACCGAAATCTCACAATCGAACATAAGAAGCATAAATTTAAAAAGATTTGGCTTTCTTGAAAAATAAAATAATGCATAATTTAATCCTTTTGTGACAGTTTTGTGAAACATAACTTTTCATGTCTAATGTTTTTAAATGCCTTGTTTAATCATTTTGTAAACTATTTTTGTAAACTATTTTAAGTGCCAAAACAGTCACTTTTCATGCTTAATAGTGCCTAATTTCATAATTTTGTTACCCTTTTTTAGGTGCCTATGTCATCACATTTTTGTACCTAAAATTCCGAGATCTAATGATAAAGTAGAATGGGAAAATACAGAATGCACAGAATTCACTCCTTTTTCTGTCTAGCAGATGATTCGGGGGAATAAATAACCGGGCAACATGGAGTTCTTCAGCTAGTGATAAATACCCGGACAACGCTGGGTTTCGACATCTAGTAAGCTCCATGAAGCGTATGAAAACGCGGCTTCACTTGTTTCTATTGTGGAAGGTCCGTGTTCCATGTTTTGATGCTCTCAGTTCGCATGTTCTGCGCGTGTGCAACCAGGCGAACGAAGTTCCCTTTCATTCGCCCTCGTCAGTCTTTGTCTGCAACGGAGGTTTGTTTTCATTCTGCCTTACCGAACACATATCAGGGGACGTAGTAGAGTATTATCTCTTTTTTACACTATCCTTTTCATTCGGGATTTAAAAATAAATTTTGGATTTCTAGGTCAGAATAATCTGAATAATCTCCACGTGTTCTACATAGGTTCCAGCGAGAATCAATTTCAACACTTTTATATCCGTTGAAATCATCGTTTGAATTGCTTTTGATTTCAATAATTTTAAACATATCGTAAAATAATCGACTAATGTTCGTTTCTGAATGTTACATCTAAGACTGGTGAAGTAGCATTTTAAGAAATGAATTCAAACTTCAGATTTGTAGATATCTTACTTGAGTGGTTGAAATGCTTTTAAATGACAGAAGATAATTTCGTTTAATTTGGTAAATTGCTGAAATTACACCATAGTTCGTAAGGAAAAACTACAAAAAATATTTAAATACTAGCGTACCCGTGCGAGAACTCACAAATGTTAAATCCCACCTTTAATTATCCTTCCATTTCCTATCTTTCCAATTACACATTGAGGAGGAAGTTGTTAACAAATCGTGTTTGTTTGTTTAAAAAATGTAAAAAGGTAAATTGCAATCTTCAATTTTAGAGTTTTGAAATGTTGACTTTTTGCATTTTTCGAAAAAAAACAACGAATAGTTCGCAAAAAGTGGGACTAGCACAGTATTTTTTATCGTCTCTTGATACATATGAGGAGAAAATTGAAAAATTGCTCCAATTTTACTCTTTAAAAGAAAAACTGTTTAAAGAAATTTTAAATTGCCTCTATTTTTCGCAAAATTACACGAAAACTACTCATAGTTTCAAAAATTGTACATGACCATATTTCAAGACTTTTTAAGGAACATATTTTTTTAAAGAAAAAAATTATCTTCAATATTGTAGCTGTAGGAAGACACCTAAAAATTGCACATTTGCAATTTTGGAATATATGGAATTTCAACGAACATGAGATCTACACTATTATTTTTTAGTTTGGAGCCTTTTTTAGAAAATTTTGAAAATGTTTTGATGCTTCTTGTAAAGTACCCTCAAAAATCCAAAATATCCGTTTGAAACTCCCAAAGCCTTGAGACGGACAGACAGGCGGATGGAGACGTTTAGCCGCCAAACAATTTTTCGGTGTCGAGGACCCACAAAACCTGAACTCTGGATCCTCTCCACCTGTTAAAGGAAGTAATTTACTATACAAAGTAACAGGGTTTATTCAATTTTTCATAGAGAAACATGTGTCTAGTCTTTGCGTCTGACAACTTTTTTTTTGTGTCTGACTGTGTTGTTGAGTATATTAAAAAAACATACTGGTATGAATTTTTACATCTGAAATGACTGAGTCTGCATTAGCCAACTATCTTACCTAAGCAATTCCAGCTAAAGGAATTGTATTCGTAAGGTATACTACACGAAAAAATCGCAAAATAGTCTCATCAGAAATGGTTCTAAATCGGAACAATGTAGTAATATTCCGTGTGAACCCCACAGAGAAGTGATTCGTGTCAGGAGGAGACACCGAATGGTTCCTACGAACACCTGCCCTGGTTGTATGTGTAATTGGCCCGTAAAACAGCTGCTATAACGGACCCCGCATTCCCGCATGTCGGCCCATTGCGCGAATGTGCTTGAATGGGGCCATTCAAAATTATAGACTGGCGCACGTTGTTTAATTCCAATGGAATAATCAACTAATTAAGAACTACATTTTTGTAATTATCTCTGAGTAGTGAGCTTTAGAAGGTTGAGGATGTAGTTATGCTTTACAAAAGCCCACACTTAGAAAAAAAGTCAGAAAATTGATTTTTTTATTGTTTTTTGTCAGGGACAGTATCACACTTATGTCTATCCTTCTCTATGCTATATCTATGTTATGTTCAAGTAATTTAATTAGAAAATTAATGAGCTTATGATGTTTAATTTTTACAACACGTTCTTTCAGAGGTTAGATAATTTTTCTAAATTCTCAGCTTCCAAGTTCAAAATAAATTATTTAGATGTCTTAAACAGTAGCCAGCTTTTAAAATTATGGCATTTGAACCTCCCTATGGTGTAGAAAAGTCAAATTTTCAAAAGATTAAAATTTGGTTTTGAGATGTGACCATTACATACATACAAAATGAATACCTCGAATACTAGTGGAGATAAAATGAAAATGTTTCAACTTTGTAAACAGAAAGAAACGCATCATGTTGAGAGGAAAAAAGAATGTCATGTTTTTAGAAGGAATATTTAAAATTTGCTGTGGAGGCGTGGTCATTACACACTACAAAACTAGTGGTGCTAGAACAACACATATTTTCTCGGAATGATATCGTAATTTTATTGTAAGTCACCTTCCATCCTAGTAACTCTTCAGCATGCATACATAAAAATGCAAGCGATATACGAGTAATTCATAATTACAGGAAAACCACAAACAATTTGAAAAAACTAAAAGTCTCAATAATTAAAGATCTAATTTTATAGAACAGATCGCATTTTAAAAAATCTCTATATTCATCAATGTATTTGTAGGAGACGTGTAGTTGTAGAGGACGTTTAAATTTTGCAACAAAAAACCTTTAAAGTTTGCAATTTTCAAAAATAATTCTAATAAATGAAGATCGGGCATGTAGTATCATTTTTACAAGAGTATATTCTTTTATCGAAAAAATATTAAAAATTGGAGCCAATTCTGCGAAAATTTTCGAAATATAGTTAGGGATTCACATAAAGTAGCCATCCAAAATAGAAGAGAGACCACGTCAATTCTCACAAATTGTTAGTGTATTTCAAGTTTGTTACAATCGTGTTATTACTGATATAGTTTTGTGTAATGATTTTGGTTCAAAACAAAACTATTGTAATTCGTCTCCTACGCATGTTAATATATAAATTGCCTCATGAGAATCCGCAAAAAGGTAAGAAAAATGTAAGAAAACAATGATAACAGCTCACAGTGAATGATGACGCTACAAGTCACGTTCCTCATTTTAAATCTTTGTGAGATAAAAGTTTGCAATTAGTGCCATTGCCATTATTGGTTTGTTGGTTGGTTGGTTGTTAGTGATTCCGGGCACGTCAACTAAGTCATTAGTCCCGTAAGTGTAGTGCATGTTTTATCGAGACGTGGTGGTGGTGATCTTTCCCGTTGGATGGTGAGATCCGGCGCCAACTACCGTCAACTAGCGAGGTTTCCCCAACCAGGTATCACCCACAGTGAGACACCGCCCAAGCCGGGACAAGCGCTAATCTCCCGACCGGTCTCCCGGCATGTGTGTTAGTGTAGTGTATATTAGTGTATGTAAGGGGTGAGGATAGTACAAGGAAGAGAAAGGAAACATTGCGCGCGGTCCGTGGCAAGTTTGTTACGGTACTGTTCCGGCATTCGCCTGACGTTGATCGGAGAAACCACGGAAAACAACCGATCAGAGCAGCCGGTCTCTAGAATTTTCCTCCAAACAGCGACTGAATTCGACGAAGCTGACAAGCAAGTGTCGAAAATCTTGCCACTGTCGGGTCTCGAACCTAGGACATCCCGGTCAGAGGCACTGCAGTGACATCAGCTGATGTAGTGTGCCACCTCTCCCGATATCAGTTTCCTACGAGAAATTCTGTAGCAGGGTTCGTCTCTTGAATTTCAACACCTCTGACGCAAATGCTGTAACTGTTTGACAGGTGAAAACCCCCTGTGCGTGCCGCGAACACAGCAAGGGATGGCATCGACTCATTGCAACGCCCTCGCGTGGTTGCGTGCTGTATGAAGCGTTTGTGGATGGAGACCATCCCGTTGCCTCATTCACTCTCAACGCCATCTCGGCTACACTCTCGCTTCATATGCCCGGCCCACGTGTCCTTCACCCTAATCATAACTCCCAGCCACGACCGCCAATTTTACCACCATCTACCCCACCACCAGCACCAGCACCAGCACCACCACCACCACCACCACCACCACCACCACCACCACCACCACCAACAACAACAACAACAACAACAACAACAACAACAACAACAACAACAACACTACCACCACCACAACCGCCATGACCTCCAACACCACCACCTTCGTCACTAAAACCATCATCACCATTTCTACCACCTCTGCCTCTACCCTCACTTCCTCTACCATCACTATCCTCACATGGAATTGTAGCAAGTGGAACTTGAGGTGCTACAGAATGGCACAGACTTTCACGTAGCAATTTTTTCTACTTTCCTTGCTGTGGTGTGGGTTTAAGGTCTTGCTCCATTCTTTGGTCAGCTGCTATCTATCGGGATCCAAAGTATTTTTTTTTTTTTACATTTTATCAACATTTTGCTTTCGTAATTATACAACCGAAATATTACTTCAAGAATATTAAAGGAGAGTAAAACCTTGCACTCAATAGAATTTTTCATTGGAAAATTTGAAGCATTCTTAAAATTTTTAGTTGAAAAATTGAAAGCCGTTCTTAAGAAAATGGCGAATAAGCATTACTGTAAATGCGAAACTTGAAGCCCTTGAAGTCATTTTTGAAGTCATTGAAGAATTTGAAGTCATTTGAAGAACTTTCACTCACAATTGCAATAATGTATACAAATTGATAGAAATGTGCATAATAACGGCGTGATGTCATAATGAAATTTACGTCATATTAAACAAGGCCAATAGCACTATCCGTTGGAAAAATTTGAAGAAAAAATTTCGAGCCATTTTTGAGAAAATAGAGTTTGAGCGTTTCTGAAAATGTGGAATTTTGAGCTCGTTTCCACTGAAAACTGTTGGGTTTTCGCAAAACTTTATTCGGCATTATTTAAAGCTCACGTACACATAAATACAATAATGTGAAGAAATTGCATCTAGTGTACACACTACCAACGTGAGAGAAGTCAAAAGAATTAAATTTTGGTAATTTTTGAAAAAAAAAAAGAATAGAGCAATATGGCGTTTATATCATCGTGTAGGGTTTGTTTGGCACTAACCCTACCAAACATTTAAAGAAAAATATTGAGCCGTTTTTGAGAAAATCATGTTTTTGTAATTTTTTGAAATTGCAAATATTTCACGCTTTTTTGCATGAAAACTACTAAAATGTCAAAAACGTTTACACGACCTCAATGAATGGACTTTATTAGCAACAAATTTCATTTGAAGGAAAAATATGTGTCTTCAATTTTATAGTTGCAGAAAGACGCCCAAAAATCCAGAGTAAACCGTGAATATCAGACCTATACCACCTTTATAAGACTATTTTACTCTAGTCTTTCAAGAAATTTAAAGAAAAAATTGGGAACCATTTTTGAGAAAATCTTGAAAATGTCACTGGGATCTTCACGTAAAGTACTCCTAAATTTTAAAGAATGTTTTTCAAAATTCCAAAGCATCAACTAGAGCTAGATGGACAGAGGTTCCTTCAATTTGAAGAAGATCGTACGTGTGGTTTAGGCGCTAGTAGTGTTTACGGACGGACGGACGTTTTGAAAAACACTTTTTCGGTATCAGGGGACCCCAAAACCTGTATTTCCGTTGAAATCTCGAAATAGTTTTTTCTGCAGCATTACATTACATTCTCTATAAGTGTATTACTCGTTATATATATATATATATATATATATATATATATATATATATATATATATATATATATATATATTGTGACATACCGATATGTCACATGAAAATAAACAAACATTTACTTGTAGACTATATGGTGGAAAATGCATTAAGAGGTGGCTGGATGCCGAAAGTAGAAAATTTGGGATTGGGCGAAGAAGTTTAGACGATCGAAAGGTCAGCTACACCAAAATATAACGAACGCATGGATTGGCTGGGTGAGAGAAGGACGGTCAAATGTTATGAAAAAAAAGAAGGGAGTTTAATACAAAGCCTTCGAGGGGTGAATCATGCAGGAAGATTTCATTCTGACCGGCATCGCGTGTCTGAACTGATCGTAGGTTCGTGAGAGGGAGCGAGTGTAGTGCAGATAGTCAGAGTCGGGTTATCAGATTGTGAAATTTTAAGGACAGTAAATGATATTGCAGATATTGCATGTGGAAGTAATATTGATGCACAAATTGGGACTTTGTCGGGAGTGGTAATCGAGTAATAGATTTCGGGACTATGTCATAGGACGTAATCGGGACTGATAATTTTGATAGTTTGTGACCAGCTTGGATAGGGGCAGAAGAGGATTTCTTGGGACTTTGGACTACGGCAAGCTTGCAAGATATTTCGACTGAGAAATCTACGAGGGACATCAACGAAGAATAGATAAGTTAACCGCGGTATAAAACTGTAAATTCAAAGATATCTTGATCAAAGGCCTAACATCAAATCATTTATTAAATTCACTAAATTGTTTGCTAAAAAGATAACAATAAACTTTGTTAAATTTTGTTCTTTAGAAAAGAAAGTGATCTTTCATTTAGTCAATCCAAACAGTAATGAACTAGGAATTAGAATCATTCTATTTCAGATTCCCAGTAGTGCTGTATAGTCTGCGGATCCTATAATCCATTATAAAGGTAATAAGGATTATAATATATCGTGACCCATTGACCCAGCAAGCCGGACGCTAAGATCTTTGCCAAATATTAATGTAGAGAAAATTTGTATATCTCAATATATATAAGTTATTTGATTTTTTAAGTATGATTGCGATATTTATGTTACATGATTTTTACCACGTTTATTCTTTCAAATAAATCTCTCCGTTTTCCGGCTTCGAATTTGACGATCTCAATCTTCATACAACGTGCTCGAGATACAGTGTGATAATACACAAGTTTCTATGATAAATGCAGTTCTAAATAAATCAGTCTGTAACCGCGTACAAGGATGGAACAGGTATCTTACTTGATTCATTAAGGTCATTAAGTAATAAAATTATAATTATGCAAGACCCCAAAAATTGTAACTAAATATTTTCTAACCTCAATGCATACCTCTGTGTATCTCGGCCTCTCTCTGTATTCTATTTCTCTACCTCTCTTTCTCACCGCCCACCCTTTCCTCTGCCTTGTCCTGCATAATACGGCGACGCGACGCCCATCACCAACGAAGCCAACGAAGCCAACGAAACCAGCGAAGTTGCAACCGCTGTTGAAATGATGTCGTCGATGCATATATAGTGTAAATAATTTTTATATGAGTTCATGTGTAATGTTAAAAGTGTATGTTTTTGTAAGTGTTATATGTGTATGTATTGCTTACCGTAAATAATGCAAATAATGTTCGTTGTTAGATTAAGTTAGGATGTAAGATGTAGTTTGTAAGTATCTAGTTTGTAAGCTAGGCCATAAGTTAGCTATGTAAATAGAATTTAAGAATAAATATTACTAGTTTGGAATTGCATTTAAATGCCATCTTATGTTGCAGTGCCATCTAGTGGAGTTACAACAAAACGAACAGCATCTTCTCCATGAAAATCCACGTAGATGTGCCGATCTTTTATGAAGATCGGTCAAACGGTGTCGGAGTTCATCGATCTGATACATACCAACATCCATATTATATATGGCGAGAGTGATAGAAAGATTTCTCCTAGTGTTATTCTCGCGTATTTGTGGGCTCCGCAAGGCCGCCCTGCCGGGGTATGCAGCCTCCTATCACGTGGTTGAGATTGGGACGTACTCTCTCACGGCGTACCAATTCCCATTGGGGGAAAATAGCGAAATGACGATGCTTCATGATGATGATTAACGATGATATTGGAAAGGAAAAATCGCACGCTCTTGGTTACTTGCTATAGAGGGTGCTGCTCCAGCATTCGTCTGCAAATGATTGGGGAAACCATGAAATCCACTGATTAGTGCAGTCGGCGTACGAATTCGAATCCTGCAGGCACCATAAACTCACCGATGTGAACACATCTAGCAAATTGCTGCCCCCGTACCATCGACTTGTGGCTCAGGGCATCACTGATGTCACAGAAGTGCATCTGACCAGGAAGTTCTGCGGTTCGAGTCCCGACCATGGCAGGATTTAAGACACTAGCTACATAGCTAGATCGAATTAAACCGCTGTCTGAAAGAGAATTCTAGCAGCTGGATGCTCTGATAGGTAATTTTCCGTAGTTTCTTCGATCAAAACCACGCGAATGCCAGTGCAGTACCCTCACAAACGGGCACGGGCCTCGGGCACTTTTTCCTTCCTCTTCCTTGTCCTATCCACACTCCTTACTTACATACATTTACACCCACAAGCAGTACAGTACACAAACATGTCGTCAGAACAGTCGGGCACTTAGAACTTGTTCCGGCTGTAGCGGTGTGACGTTCGTGGGAGAACCTGGTTGGACGAAAACCATACAAACCGAGATGAAGGTCGGCGCTGGATCTCACCACCCAGCGGTGGAAGATTGCCACCACCTCCCTTGAAAAAGTTTGCACTACACGTGACTAATGACCTTACCAGCTGACGACCTCGCAAACATGAAATAATCAATCACTCAATCTGCGTTCTTATGGGAACAAAACCCAAGACCCCTCAATCACAAGTGCTCTCGAGCCGTACGACGTTGCCTTTTTATTCGCCACTAACAGTGAGAATTCATCTAAATAACAATAATTTACTGTAATGTGACAAAAAGAACACGATTGCCTTGATCGATTTTAAAGCTCCGTCTTCTTCGTTGATTGATTGATTGATAGTGATTCCGAGCGCGTCAACAACTTAGTCCCGTAAGTGTGGTATATATTTTTTCATCGAGAGGTAGCGGTGATATTTCCTCACTAGATGGCGAGATCCGGCGCCGACCTACCGTCCACTAGCGGGGTTTTCCTCAACCAGGTATCTCCCACCAGCAGAACCCCGCTTCAGCCAGGACAAGGTCTAACCCCCTGACCGGTCTCCCAGCATGTGTGGTGGTGCAGAGCATGTTAATGTAAATGTGGGTGAGTAAGGGGTGAGAATAGGACAAGGAAGAGGAAGGAAAGATCACGCGCGGTCAGTGACCCGTTTTTTAGGGTACTTCTCCGGCATTCGCCTGAAGTTAATCGGATAAACCACGAAAAACTACCGACCAGAGCAACCGGCCGCAAGAATTCTCCTCCAGACAGCAGCTGAATTCGACCTAGCTGACAAGCTAGTGTCGCCGTCGAGACTCGAGCCTCGGACCTCTCGGTCAGAAGCACTGCAGTGACATCAGTTGACGCACTGTGTCTCCTTCGTAGGCTGCGAGTGCCACGCTGGGTGAGGGTGTACGTTGACCGAGCTGACGGGAGACCCAAGTTTTCTCTCCATCTCGCCCATCGTCGCTTTTCTGTGCGCTGTCTCTATCTAGAGGTGAACTCTAGGGGCCACCTGCTGTGATCGGTAGTTTTCCGTGATTTCCTTGATCAATACAAGGTGAATGTTGGAGCAGTACCCTAACAAACGGGCCACGGACCACTCGCCTTCTTTCCTCCCTCTTCCTTGTCCATTCCTTGCCCCTTACTCTCTCTCTCTCTCTCTCTCTCTCTCTCTCTCTCTCTCTCTTTCTCTCTCTCCCAACTCTCTCTCTCTCTCACACACACACACACATACACACACGGACACTCACATGCACTACACTACTATAAATGCCGAGCAATCAGTCGGAATCAAAGAGCTTGTCCCGGCTGGGGAGGTGCCACGCTGGTGGGAGATACCTGGTTGAGGAAAAAACCCGCCAGTCGACCTATCTCAGCATTTAGGCGGTAAAAAAGTACAATACATCTACGAGACTAATACTCAGTCGTTGAGTCGCCCGGGATCACTAATCTAGCAATCAATGAATTCAATATTAACTATTTTAAGATGAAAAGGTTCCAGTTTATTTTCATCCTCATTTTGAATACGTATGTGTTTCACATTTCAACGTTACTACGGGGCGCTACAGTTTGGTCATTCTTAGGGCCATATAAGATATTATTGCGGCCCTGGTGCTGTGCCGTGCCGTGCCGTGTTGCGGGCGCGGAGCAGAACCGTCTAATTGCACCCAGGTCGCCCATTACGCCGGGGTACACGCTGGCGCGGGTGGCCTTCCGGCTGCGGCGTCTCTAGAACAACGGCAACCTCCGCTTTAAGGCCCGCTCGCTTTTGGGCCGACCTTACAACTCGCCTGCGATTACACCTCGACAAGTCACGTCGCAAAACTGACCATATCATCGGTTTGGATCGTGTGCACAGGAGGGAGCAGAGGGTCTCTGAACATTTTTAAAGGAATTTTAATAATAATAGTAGTTTATGCAATTAGTTTATAATGTTAAGCTTTATTGCATGATTATATGTTTGGAAAACGAGCGACGTTACGGGTGAGTTTTCAAATTTATAGAATACAATAAAGCAACGTTATAAATGAGTTGCATACGCTAGCATTATAAATTTATAAGAGAATCAAACTTATTTTTTCGAAACAACTTTCTTGTGACGTCTGGAGTTTTTGACATGTGAGAGAAAACTGATCGGCTGTACTGTTCACCGCTACCTCCTGACGATTCTCTCGCTGCGTTTGGCTGAATGTGTGATGATGCAATCATTCGTTTCGTATAAACTAATACGTCACATGTGTGCCGTAAAATACCAGATTATAAACGATTTCTTACAATAGAAAAGATCGTTTATAATGCTGATATACAAAAAAAATTATTTCCGTAACGATATTGTGTTCATATTTGTTTGTTTTTCATTTTTTAACAGACGGGAATTGTTTGCGACATTTAGAAAAGATGTTCCTCAAGCTGTCTGGTATCCTTCCAAAATTAATTGTATTTATTAATTGTATCTTTAAACTTGTAGTTTCATTCTGCTTGTAGTATATTTTTGTTATTTACTAGGGGTGCCAGGAAGGTTGCTGCCTTCTCTCTCGTTTTAGGCTGCGCACGGCTGTGAGAACCGAAAGTGAGTCTTCGGCGTTCGGAACAAATGTTTCCGGACGAGATGATAGTAGTGTAACGTCGTGGGTAGGGATCTACGCCACAAAGAAACAGACACGAGTGGGTATTTACAATAAATTATTTACAGTAACTAAAACCTCACTCTAAGGCGTTTGTCGGAGCTACCTGCCGCAGCCCCCCTCTCCCAACACGCGCCTTGCGGCCGCGCCTGCGAGTAGCCAACTCGGCCGATTCGCAACTGGGCACCTCATGTGCCTCGGCAGACCATCTGCCCTGAAGTGTAAGGCATACTTTACCGTGTCCGACCCTCAAACACCTACTCGTGCCTTCAGCACTTCTGCGCCAGACTTGGCCGGACAAGTTTAGCGGTGTTTGCAGCGAGGAAACCAGAATCGTTAGCCCCGAAGGGTCCTGTGACACACCTTAATATAGGCTTGAGTCACATGACCTTCTATGTCATCTGCCTCCCACGCACTCATCTTGAAGCGAGTGCCACCGACGCCGCATTTTGTGCCCGGCGTCTACGAACCAGCCCCCTACCCTCTGGGATTTCCGTGAGGGGTGGTCTTTGTTCGGGAGCCTATATTTGGCTCCCTCATCCCCCTACCTTGCAATTCAGAAGGGAGTCAAGTCTATGACGCTACAGTAGCCGAGCTTTTTAAGCCGGGTTCTGGAATTTTAAAATGAGTACGTCAGAAACACTTTTCTACCAATTGCGTTCATTATTTTTTTAATTTAATTTATTTTAAATCGCTCTGCAACTTCATGGTCATAAGCAGTGAAAACATGTTTTACAATTTTACATTATATAGAAATATATACCAATATTTTATGACATTGTCTTTTAACAATTTAAAACAGTCACAAATGGACATATTTATATCAAGCATGTTATTGTTTTACAAGAAAAGAACATACTATATGTATTTTTCTAATTTTGCAACACATAGAAATTTAATAATTTTGTCACACTGCGCAGTAGAATTTAACAAAGAATGGATATCAGTATCAAATTTTAATTTTTCCTGAGATCACTTGTGAAAGGACATTCGACTAATAAATGGGATGAAGAAATAATTTCGCCACAATTTGGACATGGACCTGGATGCGTTCATTATTATTAGCGCGAATTTATACCAACTTACAAGTAAACACTCTTGGGTTCATTCCTAATATACTACTCGTCAGCCATGTTCATTTACGTCATCGCGTGTATGGTTAATACATATGGCCACGACTATTGTCCCGCACACCTATCAAAACGTGCAATGTTTCAACCAATAAACAGTAAACAGATATTTCTGTGCATGCGCCGCATAATTTTTTTTCGGAAGAGTCAACTAAAAATGTTTTATGTTTCTTTGCTTTAGATTAGCCACTACGTTTGTGGGTGCTGCAGGAAGGATGGAAAGGGATGGCACATTTTTTTGGAGTAAAAGTGCGTTAGTAACTTTGCGTTCGCAATATTCAAGACTGTTTTAAATAAATCGCTTGGCGAAATGCTGGAACATCAACATTGATTAGAAACTGCAGGTGCGAAGTCAGTTGACGTGATTAGGAAAAAGTATTTTGGCACAAAAATGCGGAACGATTTGACAGTTTTGAGAATTAAGGTTGCTGGAATTACTGTTACTTAACTTTATGTAAAAAGAACAACAGTGCTTAGCATCCTCAAGCGGAGGAGCAAAGCTCCAGTAAAGTTCGAAAATAATCAACCTTTACTATACCTATGCAATGTTGAGGGGAACCTCCAAATTTTCAACCAGGATGATCCACGAGACTGGATTCAAGATATTAAGGCGCTTTTTATACTAGCTGGACCTGTGTGAACATTTTTATTCGCCAGTTCCTGAACTAAACATTACATCCTGTAACATCGAACTGTGCGTAATTAAACTATTGATATCGCAAAGAGTTTATTTATTAAAAATAGAAGGATTTAGACTCACGCGATTAAACAGAAAAGCATATGAAATAGATATTGCCATTTTAATTAAACCTAGAACTGGAGATACCCAATATTTTTTTCCACTCATGCCCTTTAGTAGAAGTAGCAAGAAGAAAACTCCTCTGAAAACTTACTAACAGGTTCATAACGGTATGATTTTGTACTAGCTAATGTCCTAAGAACGTAATTCATCTATAACCTCGTATAAGAGATCTGGGGACTTCATAAGTCATGTTTTAAGACCCTACGACCCATCGTTTCCTAGTAATGAATGATCGAAAGAGCAATAATTTTTTTAAAACATCTCTTTGCGTAAAATTGAAAGTCTCAGGAAAAAAAGACATTGTTTTTCTATTGATAACTCATTTGTAAACATTTATTGGCTATCAGTCACGAACACGAAACAGATCAGAACACGAACGGGTTCTTTATAAGAGAAATAATTAATATTATAATAGTATTAAATACCTGACACATATATTATTGGCTATCTCTCAATTGAAAATTGGCGATGTTTTTCGATATATTGCATTATATTAAAACCGGCTTGCGAGGCCTTTTACCGGCTCGCGGAGCTTCTGCGTTGAGCAGACCTCCTTTAATGTCTTTTTATCACTGTATCTGCAACCATCTTATGTGACTACCGAATAAATCTACACAGATATCAATCTTATCGTTTATTTTAAAAAATAGAATATTCTATATATATACGATGTGATTATTACATACAACATAAGGTGAATAAACGATACCTTTATTCGATACCTTTTACCGGCTCGCGGAGCCACCGAGTTGAGCAGGCCTCCTTTAATATTGTTTTTATCACGTGTATGCGCAACCATCTTATGCGACTATTTGCAGAATAAATGTACACAGATATCGATCTTAACGATTCTTTAAAAAAAATAGATTATTCTTCACGTATACGATGTGATTCGTATATTAGGCAGAGGCCTATTCAGAAATTCAGGCGCCCATGGCAAGCATAGAATTTCCTCCCCTGCAGGATAGTTCAATTTAGAATGTTTGTTATTTGTTTTAGCGCGTACACTATAAATAACACCCCTTTGAGTAGCGCCCGTGGCACGTGCCGTGTCTGTCGTACCGTAGATGCGCCTTTGATACTAGGTGAATTCGATATATTTATTCGTTTATTTGAAGATCAATAAATTCGCAACCACTTGCGTAACGTTTTTTATTATCCCTTCCGAGTTACATCTCTTCAGTTACGCAACAGCCTAATAATCCCTTGGCGGCGATGCTTTTGAGATAAGGTCTTCAAGGTCCTCTACGGGCCACCGCCTCCTGTGCTTAGCGCCTGCACCTCCGGAAGCCGACGCGGCCGCCGTGGCGCCAGTAGCTGCCACGGCCATTTACACGTAATGTTTGTGCACTATGCCCGTGTACATAATCCCGTTCTAAAGAAAGCAGGATAAGCTAATAGCCGCTTTCTATTTTGTAGCATTCTGCTCTACATCATCGGTTGAAAGTCATGGCAAGTGAGCTACACGAAAGTTACGAAAACCACTTGACCAGTTTTCGCAGTCATAAACGCGGCGAAGAAAACCAGGAAAGGCACGAGCGAGAAAACGGCCAGGCAAGTTTCACTTCAATGGACATTCCTCAAGGTCTGGGACACCCGCCGCGCCACTGTCGCGCGCCGCGCCGCGCCGCCTAACCTCCTTCACCCGCTGTTTTAGGTCAGTGGAACGTGTTTGCAGCCAGGGAATTAAAAGCGAGAATATGTAAGAGCCTTACCTCAGCAGATACGCTATGCTGCTTGATTTTTTAAATTTGAATTAGTTAATTTGCAACCATTGTGAAAACTTACAATTTTCATGAAACAGCAGTACTCCTTTTCAGCTAGATTCATATTACTGGCAAGAAAACGGGCAACTATTGCGCAAAATGCTACTTTGACGACTCAGAACAGAGAGAAGAAATCAGTGTATTAACTCCACAATAATTTGATTATAATTAGTGTGGAGTTAATGCACGATTATACTATAATGTAACTATTTCGTATGTCCGTATATGACAACTGGACTTACGTTAAAAGTGTAAAAGCGTTCAGGATAGCATTAACAATTTTATTTCAAATTCCATTACCCTCTTTGTAACTATCACTTACTCCAGCTCTTATGATGAATATTAATGCGGGAATTACATATTAACTTTATTACTAATAAAAAGGTTTATTAATTACAAAAAATAATCTTCGTGATCTGCAAACACTGTTATTGTTACAAGCGAAGACAGGAGTCTCTAATTTATGACCTGCAAATGACAGTTGTAAACCTGTTTTGTCACGATGCGTAATTGTATATTCCTATAAGCGCTACTCCTAATTAGAACGTGAAGAAAAGAAACCATTTTGTTCATCTTATAAGAACATGAGAAAATATCGTGATACATATCAAATAAATGAATCATTAGTGTACTCCCACGAATAGTCTCTCAGAAAAGAGATAATAAATACGTCTGAAGTGGACGCACTTTCATTTCCTTAGGCATATTCTATGATTTAATATATTAGTGTATATTAAGTGATTTATATCGTTGCTCCATTGTTCTATGATCTTCCGAGCTCACAGTATCATCAAGATTTAACATCAATTTCTAATATATTTACAAATTTAATTTTCAAACATTTGTATTAACTTAAATTTCATACAAAATCGATAAAGTTAAGATCTCAATAAATGTTGGTCGGGCGCCAATGCACTAACAGCACAAATAATTTCTAGATAAACATAAACTTTCTTTTTTGGATAAAATAAGGTTTTTATAAGGAGAACTGTAACTAACCAGTAGCTGCGAGTTAACAGGTACAACAGACATCCTAATTTAAAAGTAGAAACCTCTCTGCGACATATTTCACATGTTTCACTTTAACGTTCTTTTTCTTCTATCTGTTGCAGTTGACGAAGTAACGTGAGTAAAAAATGTTGGAAAATTTCATCTTAAAGAATATTAATATTAAATACTTATCATACTTTCGAATACTTATCTTGCTTTCGTTTCAATTAAAAATTGTCCAAAACATTAATAAAACAAAATTTTAGTACATAATTGTCAGTGCCATTTCGGTTACATACTCATTCTTCCCCATTAAAAAAATACACACTCTTAAGCGTATGATCAATTTATTTCGCATTAAAATGTAACATACTTTGATTGAAAAAAATGTAAATATAATGTAAACGTAACCTACGTACTATGGGTTATGCACTTCGTTTTCTTCATACAATTTATATTTTCCTTCTTGAATTCACGCTTGAAAATGTTTTCAATTCTGTTCTGTACGGAAGTCTTAATAGACCTTCACACTATGTACCCAGCTCCCAGAAGAAAAAGAAATGTCTACCTCGGCAGTTGGAAATGTCGTGACTTTGGCTCACAACAGACTTCTCACTTCAATTTCTGCTGAGATGCGCGAAAAGAATATCCTGTCGTAAAATTAAGTCTGGAAACAGTGATCAGAATATCCTGCAGTTCTTCACTTAAATTTCTCGTGTACAGTCCTCTCCTGTTATCCCGATAACTTCTGCCTTCAACTCTAAAACTCTAAACATGTCCTCGAAAGAAATGTGATTGATTGATTACGGTCGCGTCAACTGCTAAGGTCATTAGTCCGTAAGTGTAGTGCATGTTTTTATCGCGAGGGATGGCGGTGATCTTTCCCCGCTAGATGGTGATACCCGGCGCCAACCTACGTCGCCTTGCAGGGATTATTCTCAACTTGATATCTACCACCAGCGGGGCACCGCCCCATCCGGGACAAGCTATAAGTTCCCGACTGGTCTTCCGACAAGTGTGCAGGTGAGTGTAAGTGGGTTTACATAAAGGTGAAGATACAACGAGGAAGAGGAAGGAACGGTGTCTGTGGCCCGTTTGTAAGTGCACTGCTCCGGCATTCGCCTGGTGTTGATCGGAGAAACCACGGAAAACTACCGTTGAGAGCAGCTGACCTCCAGCTTTATCCTCCAGACAGTGGTGGAATTCGGCCAAGCTATAAAGCTGATGCCACCGTCGGGACTCGAACCCGAAGGCTTCCCGGTCAGAGGCATTGCAATGAAATCAGTTGATGCCCTGAGCCATCTTTGTCGATTTGAACGTATTTTCTTTAAGTACTAATACATAAAAATACATTTTATATAAACCTTCCCTTAAATATACATAGTTATATTTACATTTTCGTTGAAAAATTGGCATTACTAAAATTTTATATTTATTCTATAAAACCCTTTAATAAGACATTTAGTTGGTTGAGGGTCATAAGTCGATGTAATACGTAATCCTGAGATCATTGTAAGGTATATCCAATTCCATAAAATGGAAATAATAGATAAACACTAGCCATGAATACAAAATGTCATGATTATAAGTCGAAAACTTCACAGAAGCTAGATGTGAATCGTAATGAATAGGAGAACAAAAATATCACGAAGTGTGAAATAATTACGTACGATGAAATGCGAATACGACCCTCCAGAAATCACACTATTATTTTGTCATCGAAGTTATTCATGTCCCAAAATTATCATTCTTAAGTTATATTCAAAATCCTATTTTAAAAACTTTTTTCACTAAAAAAATCTGTGTTGGAGGCGAGGTCGCTTCGTTAAAGTACATGTAACATTAAGTGTAATGTGATTGAGGCGTAGTAATCTCACTTTCGAATTTGGAATGGAGGGCTCTTTAATTGTTGAAGACATTTGGTCCATGAGTGATCTAATGAATTGATAATAGCCATAATGTTGATGGAGAAATGTTGGAGATGGCTGAGAAAGCAGGAGATTCTCTAGAAAACATTCCGAGAGCTACCATTGGACAGCAAGCATCGACATGGATTACTCTGGAGTAGATTCCGGAACCCGGACCTCAGCTGTGCACTAACCATTACGCCACGAACGCCCTAGCCTACTCAAAAAACACGTGTTAAAAGATCTTCAGGCTGAACATCGTTAGATACCGTATGTGTCGGCAGATAAGACAATTGGTTAATCACAAACGAAGACCCCTAAATTACGGGTTCGTCTCATAGTACACATACAAATCAATAAAAGATTCTCCCATTTATCTGAGGCAAATACTTCCTGAAATACTTTCTCACTTTCGTTTTTGAGAAATTCGGCATACGGAACCCATTTTGTACTTAGCGAGTCGATTTTCCTTTCGTCAGTATCCCATAACAAATCCTCATCAGTGCCAACCATAAAAATGGCTTCCAGTTACAATAAATTCTGATTTGATTTATTTAGTAAAAACAGTGAAAACTGTAAGTGACGTTTGGGGAAGATCAGATTGCTGATCTAAGCAAAATTCATAGGGATGTAATAGGATCAAACATTCAAAACGTGACAGGTCTACTTCATTCTTCTCTAATAAAAATGAAAAATCTAGCCCATGTATTACACTTTTCAACACTGTCTTTAACTCAACGAATAGAGTACTACTGAATGTATTGTAAGACATCTTATGTTCTTTTTTTTGAAACAAATTCTAAGTAAAAACAACAGAAATATTTTTTTGCGAAATAGACATGTTTATTTTTGAATTTTTTCTCAGTGAATGGGTTGTCTTATAGGACAGATACATGCTAAAATTATAAAACCTTCACGACAATGTATACCTCGTCTCATCTGAAGAAATATACGGTAAATAAAAATCTATTCTAATAAATGTGAACCCAACGACGTGTAATCGACATCGATACCACAAAAAGTAGCATATGAATACATATGAAATTTTTTGAGGGTCTTCCTCACGATTGTCGCAGTGCCCTTCCAAAGTTTGGTAAAGATTACCACAACCCAAATGCGGAAAATAAATAATGTAAATAATATGTTTGTAGATGCACCGCAACCATTTTTCGCTTCTCGCTTAGAGCACATGGTTTCGAATATATTCCGCTAGAGCCCAGTAGTGCTGCAGCAAAACTGGTATCTAATTTATTCGCTTGTGATCAGAAGCGGTTCATAAGATAAAAAATCCATCTAATAGCAATGTGTTGTAAAATAAAACGAAAGAAAATTATAGTATTTTATTAAAACTTGAACCAATTACGATAAAAATAATAATCATAAACACCGTGGGTTATATAAACACCGTGGATCTTTTCCCTCGTTTGCGAGGATTGAATGTGAAGAAAGCCCGGGCAATGCCGGGTCTTGTGCTAGTATTGAATAAAAAGGGGCGTGGCCGTGGCCGTGCGGGAGCGACATGCCAGCGATGCGACGTGTCCTCGCGGAGTCTGAGCCGGCAGATGACGCAGTGCGCCCCAGTTGGATGGCGCGTGACGCTCCCTTCCGCGTCGGAGCAGGCGGAGGCGAAGAGATGGTGAAGCGGCGGTCTCTCAGGGGACCGAAGGAACGCAACGCCTCACATATTTATTCACCGGATTATATGGCTGAGGGTAGCAGCTGAAGGAATAGTGATATAGAACGATTTTTCTAAGGATGAGCCAAAGTGACAGTTCGTGAAAACAAGTGAACATCACGTGTATTTCAGAGAAGTATCCCTCCGCCGCAACAGCTGTTCTTTCATGCCCCTTCGTAAAGTGCTAATGGCTCCTGTGAAAACATCCCATCTAAGAGTTTCGCTGACGTATAAGCACGTACGTGAGTGCGTGAAATATTTAAATTTAATTACGTATGTGGAAAATCTCTTAACATGCTCTCACAATCAGTAAAAGAAAACTTCCACGATTGTAAATAGAAAAAAAAAGATTTTAAGCTGGAAACACGTGCACCAGTACAAATCTCGCATTCAAGTGTCGGTTTTAAAGTAAACATAATATTTATCACACAAAAAGCAAAATCAATGTGTGTGTGTGTGTGTGTGTGTGTGTGTGTGTGTGTGTGTGTGTGTGTCTTGTATAAATTTATATTCAATGTGTGTCTTATATAAATATATATAAGAAGTTTTACAAAAGTGCACATTACACTGCACTTCCTAATATCAATTAAGTTAAAAGTAAAATCTTTTCTGCTGCAAAACTGTTTCTGTACAGTTAGAGACTATACTGATCGTCAAAAAGAAAAATAATGTTTACTTTAACAAAACCAAGATATAGTATAATAAATTAGTTTACATTTGCATTGTATAATTTTAAAAAAAGACTCAATATGCCTGTAACAAGTAATGTACTTCAGCTTCCGGGTCAATAACCCCCATCTCGATCGGGTTTTTGTCCAGTTTCCCTGATTCATTGAGCAAATGCTGAGATGGCCCCTTGATTTGCTTCTGGACGTAAATGTAGCTTCACTATGCGCACGTTTTGTTGAATTTCCTTTTGCTTGTAGTGGTAGTAGAGCTTATGGTGAGTTTCTGTTTTGTTAACAATACATAAAAATCAAATCTGTTCGTTCCTTTACCGTTAAAAAATAAGTTTTCTATAATTTGGCAACGAAAATATCTAGTTTTTGAAATGTTAATCTCTCGCTTTTTTAATTTATTATTATTATTATTATTATTATTATTATTTTATCAACTATTAATAGTTAAATTGTCGGGTAGGGATTATGAAACTCAAGAAAGCGTGCGCAGATGATTTTCTCCCCCAAACGTCACATATAGTTTTTGACTAAATAAATAAAAAATGAATTATTTCTCGCAGCGCACTATATTTTTTTCGGACAAGGACACGACAAAAGGAAGTGTCGAAGCCATTTACAAGTTAACCAACTGCAAACGAACGAATGCGGGAAGGGAGTCTAATGGGCTGAAGGGCACAACGACCACAGAACGTTCAGTTATGTTGCCAGCACTAGTTGTCACTTTGGCTCATTCTGAGGAAAATCGCTCTATAAGCCAAAAAACCTCACTGTGTTTTGTATAGGAAAATTGGCATCAAGCGTTTAGTTACGACGGAGTTGCATGCATACATACACGTTGTATTGCATACAGAACGTTGCAAGTCAAAGAATACACGTTGCTAGGACAACCGATCAACAAGTATGATTGCATGCTTGATGCGGGAGCGCTGGTCTTTTGCGAAGCATGGCCCCGGGACATGATATGCAGAAAATGGCAAGGCGGCTTTGAAAGCCAGGGTTCTGGGGACGGTCGAAATGAGCATTCTCTGGCCAGAAACCGACCTGGGCAGTACGAAAATAATTTCAGTCAAGTCTGGACAATAACTTAATGATAGGGAAGCGGGAATTTTCAATGAATTGGGTGATTTTTGTACTGCATAAGTTACATTTTAAGGGTATCAGCTTAACTTGCAGTGTAATTTATAACTTGTACTTTAAATGAAAATAGACTCCATGTCGAAGGAAATTATGTTAGAATAGAGCCATGATTTGCACGATATAGATAGGGTGCTTCATCCAGAACACAGGCAGGGCCAGTCGCGTTTGCGAATTACATTAAGAAAACTTATTGAATAATTTGAGAATATACAGGTAAGTTAGAACATTCTGAGAACAGAGGTAAACCTTCCTTACTGTTACAATATATCACGATCGAAGAGACCACGGTCAATAAGGTCATCCCTAGGACGACATCCCTAAGGCACCCGAGAAGTCATCCGAGAAGTCAGGAGAGTAAGCTTACGAAATTTACTCAGAAAACAGTAGGGAGTTTTTAATACCGAAAATTTATTCATATCGTTAAAGATCTCAATATAAAGTTGTAATAATATCAGAATAAATGTTAAATTTTCATTGTTCAAAGAAAAGTAAAGGCTGATAATTTATAGAAGTTGCGATGAGTTCAATAACAGGTTCAAATCAGCAGAACTCTCAGGGATCGCAATTCTGCACAGAGTTGCACGTCCACAAATAAAAAGGTAAAAAGGTAATGTATTGTATATCGAATCCCTCGAACAAATCAAAGTAAAATTTACAATAGTTACTATTAAATATTGAAAGAGCTAATGAGGAAAGCAGGGTAAACTAAAAGAAATTAAAATAATAAAAACAGTGATAAAAGCAATATTAGTCGGGCAACGAAGATTAGCAGTTAGTAAAAGTAACACACAAGGAGTATGTTAATAAAACATGGCATAGAACATTTTTTCTTCAATTCTGAATCTGTGCTCAAAGTGAAGAACTCTCGCTGAATTACTACCTAAGTGTAGACAAAAAGAAGTAAGAGGCCTAAAGTGAAAGTAAAGAGTATGAGATGATGCCAATACGATGCCTCTGACCGGAGGTGCTAGAATTCGAGTACCAACGGTGGCAAGATTTTCGACATTTGCTTTTCAGCTAGGTCGAATTCAGTCGCTGTCTGGAGGAGAAGTCTAGTGGACGATTACTCTGCTCGGTAATTTTCCGTGGTTTCTCCGATCTACATCAGGTGAATGCAGTAGTAGTACCCAACAAACAGGCCATGAACCGCGCGAGGTCATTTCTTCCTCTTCCTTGTCCTATCCTGCTGATATAAATTAAATTCATAGGGAGATGATAGCTAAGGGGAGGTCTTATAGGACAGAAATATGATGAAGCTATAAACCCTTGACATGCATGCATCACTTACACACACTTACGCTAACATACACTACCCTATCATACTTGTAGAGAGACCAAACGGGAGCTTAGAGCTTGTTGGTGCGGTGCTCCGCCGGTGGGAGATGCCTGATTAGATAAAACTTGGCAAGTAATCGGGTAAGTGAAGTCGTAGGCTTCCGCGGCCAGAGTCATGTAAATGATCTTGGCTGTCCAGGTGACGCCGCGTCGAAGGCTGTGTTGCCGACGTTTCAACCATCTTGTCGTGGTCTTCCTCAGGGCTGTTGAAGACCACAAGATGGTCGAAACGTCGGCAACACAGCCATCGACGCGGCGTCACCTGGACAGCCAAGATAATTTACAAGTCATCGGGTAGTTCTCCGCCGGATCTCGCCATCCGAAGAAGGAAGATCACAGCCACCTCCCTCGATAAAAAAACATGCACTACACTTACGGAACAAATGTTCTTAGCAGTTGGCGCGCCTGAAATCAATAATCAATCAATCCTTACATATTTTCTTCTTTTGAATGTAGTTTGCAAATAAAATATTTGCTTTGATGTTTCAGAGAAAATGTGTAATGTTTGATTAATAGTTATGAGAAAAAAATATTTCTATTGAATTTCAAACAATGCACGTTTATGGGACGCGAAATTGTTTGGAAATCTCTTCGAAGAGTAACTAAAACCCTTTCCTACTCTCGTGTGTTAATCGGTCCATCTCACTGGGCTCCTGCCGCTAGAAAAGGCACCATGATTAATGGCGTTATACAGTTCAAAAGGATTCTCCTCTTTTCAATTATACAGTTCAAGGGTATTCTCCTCTTTTGGTCTGCTATCTTCGAGCTTCTTTGTCAAATATGAGGTCACTATCAAACCAGACTAAGTCCATTTGATTTATTGATTTTTTCGTGTTTCCGGGCACGTCAACGGCTTTGGTCACTAGTCCCGTTAGTGTAGTGTATGTTTTTTTTTCTTAGGAGATGGCGGTGATCGCCCCCGCCAGATGGCGAGATCCGGCGCCGACCTACCGTACCGTCGGCTAGCAGGGTTTCCCCCTAACCAGTACTCTCCCACCAGGGGGGCCCCGCCCCAGCCGGGACAAGCTCTAAGCTCCCGACCGGTCTCCCGGAATATGAGGTAGCGTAGTGCATGTTAGTGTAAGTGTGTATGTAAGGGGAGAGGACAGGACAAGGAAGAGGAAGGAAAGTTTGATTGCATTCTGTGACCCGTTTGGTAGCCTACTGCTCCGGCATTCGCCTGGTATTGCTCGGAGAAACCACGGAAAAATACCGATCAGAGCAGCCGGTCGCTAGAATTCTCCTCCAGACAATGACTGAATTTGACCTAGCTTAAAAGCTAGTGCCGAAAATCCTCCCGCCGTCAGGTCTTGAACCTAGGATCTCCCAGTCAGAGGCGCTGCAGTGACATTAGTTCATGGACTGAGCTATCGCTCCTAGTACCATTTGATATGACTTTGAGAAATTGAGTTACAATGGTTTCAACTGATAATTTCGGAGACGTAATAAAATAAAAACAAACATTATGCACCAGTATGATAGCTACGAACTTGAAATATATCAACGTTCCACGAAACGAACGTGATGTCCCAAGCCAGCAAGGATTAGGGCGCGAGCCTTCATGTTGGTGCGCGCGGGTAGATCGAAATCGGTCTCCCCACAGGCTCTTTACTGCTATTCACTTTAGGCTCCTTGCTTTTATTCAGAGGCAGGATTTCGAATCATTTATTGGGGGGGGGGTATAATTATATAAGTAGTACTAGTAAGTAGTAAATACTCATACAATATAAGTAGTTATATTGAATAAGGATTTTTTAGAATACTTTAAAATTACAGTTTGAGAAAAAAGCAATTTAAATTCTCTTTGGTATAATATTATTAATGTTAATAAAATGCACGAAAAGCTGTGTGTAGTTTGCTTGTATTAAAAAATATTTTTTTAATAATCTGCATTGTTCACAATATGTATTAGATGCACAATTCATATATATATATATATATATATATATATATATATATATATATATATATATATTTTGTAACAGTTTCGATTTTGTGTTATATTTTGAAATTTGAGTACCATTTATCATATGTGAATAATAAATGCGAAATACTCTTTCTTTTTCAGAGTTAATTCGAGAGTTATGACTCATGATTTTAGGCGTGAAGCTTCAATTTCTAAGTAAATAACGTTGAAAAGCAAAATATAATTAAAATATGATTTATTAATAAGGGATATTCACATTAACTTTCCAATTTAACTATTTTCCCCCGTCTCTGTAAATTGTTTGTCTGATACATGCAATAGAAGCTAAGAAAAATAGAACATGAAAACACGTTTCTCGTTGTATCTCTGCAACAGATTGCCCTAGAAAGCCGATGTTTTGGGAATCTAGTGCATTTTATATTCTCTTTCATATGAGCATCACGATTATCGATTTGGTTTGGGAGCACTTTTCACCGCCTTATTCGGGTATATCCTTTGCTCTATGCCATGTTTTATTAGCATAGTCCTTGTATTTTACTTCAATGGATAGTCAATCCATCTTGCCACAACTAAAAATACAATACTGTATGTATTATAGCAGAGAAAGTATCATTGCAATGTGTCATTCATTTGAAAAACTTTTAACAAGCTAAATGAAAATTGTATAAGAAAGTATAAAAACAACGTTGATTTGACAACTTTAGGAATTGTACATTGAAAAACAGCATTGACAAGTTTAAGAATGGTTTGGGAATTTCTATTTCTTCAGAAAAGATTTTCTTAAAGTTTAGACTTTTAAATCCAACGAGCCGTTGCTCTACCAAATTTTCAAAAAGGGTTTTATTACGTAGTATCTTTCAGAATCAATGACATTGTCCCGTTAGTAGACAAATCTTTTGTTGTGGGACGTTTTGTAACAAATATTAAGTATATGAAATTCTCAGTGTATTCAAATGTGTTCAATTGATCTTTTTTTAGAGGTTTCAAATGGGTCATTTTTGTGACGCTATCTCTCATACTATTACGCTCCGTTCCACTTTATAATCATCACACGACAAAGCCCATTGTGACTAAATGTGTACATGTTCAAAGACAAAACAGTGAATACGAAAGAAATGAACAATAAAAACCGAATAGCAATAGTTTCTTATGAACAGGATGAATGGGAAATCTGTTTTATTACAAAGATTTTCCTCAATGTTTGGAAATATGGGTCAAAGTACAATGTTTCATTACACCTTAGTACCATTATCACGGAAGTCTCGTCCCTTGAAAGCCAATTGTTCGAGTATGCGAGTACATCGCAAAGTGTGAATTTTATCTACATTCATCCAGCCTGAGTCATTCCACCATTATTTTTATATTCTTTTTGTACCACAAATACGAAATAAGTTAAATGTATTTAAAATACTTCCTAATGCTGAATGATAGCCATCACAAATTAAAGGGACAATCTACGTATCGTATTAGTGTACGTTAGGGTGGTCCACAAAACAATAAATTTTTGAATTCAATGTAGTGCACCACCTAGAATTAAAATGTATTAAAAATTAATTTTTTTGTGATAGGTTTCGTAAAAAAATATTTGTATTAACCCGTGCCTCACTCAAGTTACAATTTAAATGGGATTTAACGTAGATTTTATACACTTTCAGATACGGCGCGTTCTCACAGCGATTCTCAACAGTTTTGCTTTGAGGATTGATTTTTATAGTTTCTTAGGATGACAGAATTAGAGTTTATAGCAAAACTTTTTTGACAGTTTGTAGCTGTCAAAATGGCTGTCAAATCCGATTTTTTTTCTTAAAAAATACATTTTCGCCGAAATGTTTCTTACTACGATTTTTTCAGTATCAGAACGCAATTTTGGTGTTAAAACATCGTTACTATTATTTTTACACTGGAAACTTATATGTTTTCAAAGTATGTTTTCAATAGTTGCCAATAGTGCTGTCAAACTTTTACATATTGATTTGTTTTTGCAATTTTACCAATATTTTAAAATTTATCTCATATAAATTTAGTTTTAAATGTTTCTAATTAATAGATTTATTTCAACAATTCATTTTATTTATTGGTAGATGTCAATGTGATGTCAAACTAACATTTTTAATATAATTGTAACTTAAATTTAAGACTAGTCAAAATTAATGTTACAATAAGATTGCACGGATTAATTAGAACATTACAGAAAGTATTGTGTGTGTGTGTAAGGGGTGAGGGTAGGATAAGGAAGAGGAAGAAAAGATCGCGCGCGGTCCGTGACTCTTTAGCAAGGGAACTGCTACGGCTCTTCTATTTACAGCGTAAATTTTACACCCATTGCAATCAGCTCTGTCACTTATGCGGCCTTACCTCACGACCAGGGTTCCAATTCTAAAACTGAATTCGTAAAGTTTTCGTATCTACACTACGCGATGGATAACTGGCAACAGTAGCAACTTGCGTTGTGTTTCACAAGATATATTCGGTCTGCGTTATTTTACTTAGTTAACATCTAGTTCTCGGACGAAAGTTTCAAGAATTGATTTTCACAATAGGGACCTAGAAATGATAAACTCGTTGGCGTAAAATGGAGAAATTTGTGTACACAGGTTAAATCTAATTTATGATGAAATGCATACCAATATAAATCAGATTTAAAACTTCATATTTGAAATTTGGCAGCCGCTGCTAGGGACCTCATTTGAACCTTCTGCCCAGTGGCCTTCGATAAATCGCTACACCATTGGCTAGGTGCAATTATTACTAACAGCACTTCCGTGTACAATGTTGGAACTGAACGAAAGAGAAACTACCGTGTACACGTCTTGGTCCTTGGTCCACTATGACACTTGATAAGGACCCTGTATCGCAAGGTACCATGAAAGTTTCGCTAGGAACAGCATCTCTACAAGTGCTCAAACTCATGGGCTTTGATTAGGAAATGAAAATAAAAATCGCAAACAAGCACATATGTCACAAAGGTGCATCGTTCAGTCCAAGGAGGCGAGTCTCACGTAAGACATTAGTGTTATCACTGTGCAATTGTTGACTTCTCCTACTATTCTTTATCGCATCTGTAACAACACCCCATTTACAACCCTACATCCCCCTTCATTATTATTCAAGATTTACAACTTCAAACATTCATAAAGAAGAAAATGGCAAACAATCACCAGCTCACTGAGTCTAGAAGCAGGGAGGGCATATACAGACTGTTTCAGAATAAATGTTACAATTTTTAGGACATGTAGCAGGGTCAAAGATAATTACGTTTTGCTAATTAACACGGGGTAGGAAGTTTCATATAATAAAAGTACGTACTTGACATTTTTCCTGATTGGTAGGTTCATCACGCACTGGTTTCTGACAGGTTCTTGTTCCACGCAAATATACTTATTGTGCCGACAAACATCAGTGCAGGATGAGTTGTCTATCAATCAGGGGTAATAAAACTTAAGAAACTTCGTTTTTTGGGAATTCCCCATTCATTGGCTAAAAGAGATCATTGTCAATCTCACAACAAGCTCTAGAAACATGGAATATGTATTCTTAGACTCATGAAGATGCGAGCGTGCTTCCTCGCCTCTTTGCATGTCCAAACAAACTACGAGCTGAAGAGTTTATCAATATTGTTTGAGTTGCCCCGCGTTTTGGAATTTTACACACCGATAAGCGTTCGTCACATGCATACAAAATATTTAAAAAATTATGTTCATTGGCCATTTTTAGCTTCATATAAGGATTATAATGCGGCGTTGTTGCTCCATTCACAGCCCTATGAGGATTTAATTATAAAATTCCGAAACTTTGGGACATAAATTATTGTTTTGTTCATATAACTGCACATTGTTAAAGAATGATTAATAGTGAATTATTCGACTTCATTTTCTCTTCATTGCGTAACATATTTGTTACGCTCATCGGAGTCCTCAAGAAAGATGATTTCGTCAGAGCGTCGAGGACCCCGTCATCCGCTAGATGGTAGTCAAGTTTGATAGATTTTTGCTCGCCATTACGTCACAATCGAAAAAACTGGTAAAACAAAATCTGACGCTCTGTACTTGTGACTTCAACAGTTGAATCACAACTTCAGCTTTTTTACAAAGAACGTATTATTTAAATTCAAATGAAAATATTTTAGTATAAAACTACTTATTTTTCATGTATACTTACCATTTTTCAAAAGCCAAGTGCCTGCAAATCCACCCTGCTCTCGGCGCATGTGACTTCCAGGTCCTTGCTTCGGGGCAACTAGGTATTCTACAAAGTTCTAAACAGAATCGTTGGGAAGAGAAGTCGTAAACTCCTTTGGGTTTTATTAAGGCATCTAGAGAGACGATCAACGGTTCTTTCTCGATATTCTTCTAGAACATTCTGTAATAATTAAAAAAAAATTCTTGGAGGTTTGAAGTCAATAGATGTGACACGTTGTGCTTTACTACACTGTCTTTTCGTTATAAATAGTTACTGCTTGATTAATTGATTGCTTGTTTCGTGTTTCCGGGCGCGTCAACTGCTTTAGTCATTAGTCCCATTAGTGTAGTGCATGTTTTTTTCAGGAGATGGCGGTGATCTTCCCCGCTGGATGGCGAGATCCGGCGCCGACCTACCGTCGGCTAGAGGGGTTTCTACCTAACCAGGACTCCCACCAGCGGGGCACCAGCACAGCCGGAACAAGTTCTAAGTTCCCGACCAATCTCCCGGAATATGTGGTAGTGTAGTGCATGTTAGTGTAAGTGTGTGTTTTGTAAGGGGAGGAGATAGGACAAGGAAGAGGAAGGAAAGATCGCGCGCGGACCGTGGCCCGTTTGGTAGGTTACTGCTCCGGCATTCGCCTGGTGTTCATCGGAGAAACCACGGAAAACTACCGATCAGAGCAGCTGGCCGCTAGAATTCTCCTCCAGACAGCGACTGAATTCGACCTAGCTGGAAAGCTAGTGTCGAAAACCCTGCCGCCGTCAAGATTCGAACCTAGAACCTCCCGGTCAGAGGCGCTGCAATGACATCAGTTGATTCACTGAGCTACTGCTCCCGGTGCTTGATTAATCATATTGATGATTATTAAATTATTAATTTTGTTCTTTAATACACTTTTTTAAATGTGAGTGATTTTCCGTTGTTTTTGAGGAAAATTAACAAGTATTAATTATTGTATCATAAAAAGGAAAATTCAAACTAGCGAAATGAAGTTCCTGCGAAGTGTTGAAAACTATTCTTTATTATATCATTAAAAAAATGTGGATATAAGACATGAACTAAATATATTTAACCTCTTAGAAAAAGTCGTAAAACAAAATCAAAATTGGTATGCTCATATTATGAGAATGAACTTCCTAAACAAATAATAAATTATGTACCGACTGGCAAAAGAAGAGTTGGAAGACCAAAGACTCGGTGGATTGATGATGTCAAAGTTGAAGACAACGGAACACGCCTACAGACCTAATCCTTGATGTTGAAGAAGAACCAATAATTGTGGTTTATAGTATCTTTCATGATTTAGTTGTGTTTCCTTAACAGAAATTCAAATTTACGTTATATTTTTTTATGAAAACTGGCATTAGTTTGAAAGTTTTAACAATAAATGTTGAAGTAGAAAAAATGTCTGTATAATCCAGTTTTAAAGGTTTAAGGCCGAAAAGTACCAGGCAAAACATAATTTTGAAACATTAGTAATTTAATATAATTTTCTCAACATTATATAGTTCGTCTTAAACGTTGTAAAAATATTATGTATTATCAATGTTTGACCTTGCATTTCATATAAAAGTGGAATTCTAATTTTATTGCGAATAATAAAATTCAAGTTGAAATAGGATTTCGTATATTAAATTTTGTATTTTAATATATGGGTTGAATTGAGAACAGTAAAGAAGAGTTTAATGTCACAGAGTTTGTTAATTTCCCTCTTATCAATTACACATGTTAACTTTTCCTTATTATTCTATCATTAGTATTTTAGAAGATACTCAAAATGTGACATATTTTATTTTATTATTGATCCAGTGCTACAACAGCACTAATATTCTCGCATTATTTCTAACTTAAAGCATTTTTTGAAAATTCAGAAATTTCAACGAAAATGAGTCTTGCACGATTTTCAAAAGTCCTATACTCTACCAAGGAAAATATTTTAAGAAAAAAATGAAGCGTTTTTGATAAAGAATGTTTTACCACACGTTTTACAGAACAAGCGTGTGTTCACATAGCAGATCTACGGCACCAGTGAAAAACAAAAGACTGCACGGGACCTTCTGTTCCTGCGCTATCCGCCCCGCGGGTGGTGGAGGTGGGGCAGGAGCAGGGGCAGGGGCAGGGGCAGGGGGCAGGCGGCGGAGTGGCGCGGAAGGCCCACTTCCAGGAGGCAGCGCCGCGGGATGGCATCTAAGGGGAGAGGGGGGAGGGCGTTTTTGGACAAACAAAGGCCGCCGAGGCCGCGGCTTGGCCCACACTCCCACGGAACACTTCGCGCCGGTGCCGCTTCCTAATGGAATCGCGAGGACAATCGAGGAGCGCCCGGCGCGATTAAAGGCGAGCTGCTCTCGATCCTCGCGATTACCAGGCTAACACGCGGGCGGATGATCCCCTCGCCGTGGGAATCTTCTGCTTCGTCTTCCTCGCCTTCATTTATTTTTTATTTATTTTATTTATTTATTTATTTTTTTGTTATTTAAGGTCGCATCAACATCTTAGGTCATTAGCGACCACTATTGCTGTTAACGGTATGGTAACTATGTGGATGAAACGATATGGTGATTGATGATAAGGGGTGAAAGGACGAACACAAATACAACCATGCCCGAGGCGGGACTCAAACCCGCGACCCTTCGGTCCGAGATCACTACGACACTACTGCCTTAGCGATCTCGGCCACCGGGCCGGCTAATTTAATTCTTGTATTTCCATTTCTTCTTCTCTGTAATTCCAAGCACAGAAACTAAAATATCCGTATAGTAATAGTTTCCCATGAACAGGATAAATGTGAGATCAGGTTTACTAGAAAGATTTTCTTCAATGTTTGGAAATATGATTCAAAGTAGAATGTTTTATTATACCTTGGTAACGTTATCACGGAAGTCTCACCCCTTGAATGCCATTTGCATGAGTATGCAAGTACATCGCAATACCTGACAAACAATCCTATTTTAAATATATTTCTAACACTCCAAATGTTTTCAAGGTCTGTAACGGTTACTGTCAAAACTGTTACTCGTGAAAGTACATAATCGAATAGTTACAGTTGAACTGACTCAGTTCACAGCTCTGAATAAATAACTTTGCACGTCTTACTGTATTATGAAATTACATTAATCTGAATTGAATCTCCATAAATCATGCTTTTTAAGCTCTACAAAACGCTGGCTAGAGTATTGTGAAATATGTCAATAAATTCAAAAAGTATTCTCAACATAGCGTCCAACTATGATAAAGAATGCATAATTATGGCATGCCTTCAATTTGCTTTTCTTAACTTTGCGATGATCATCACATTTCGATCCGCTTTTGGATACGCAATCTCCTTCCTTCTCCACACTGTTATCTCATATGGTAATTTCCAACTGATTTGATCTGCGTTTGCCAGAAACATCTATTTATAACCTCAGAAACTAAGCATTTTAAATGATCTGACTGTTACACTGCTGCATGAACGTTTTCAGGGCGTGGATCGACCCGTGGGGCTCATGGAAGGGAGAATCGCGTGCGAGCTCGGCTGAGTGAACACGTCTTTCGGTTGGGTTGCAGGCTTTTATTATCTTTAAAACTAGTAACTGTAGGTGGATAGGTGGGGTCATTTATTGCCCAAAAGTATAAAAAACAGGATATAAGATGACTGAATATTGATTTAAAGTAAACAGCAATTTTGTTTCACTTATAATGAGTGTTTCACTTATGTTGATGTTGCGTGGAAAACATGAGTTTAATCCATGCTCTTGGAAGACAGGGTTGTGAAATTTGAGGCATATATTTTTGCATGTACTATTGTTCTCTGACCTCGGAAACACATTTCATTTCAGTCATTCAATTATTTTTGCTTTGATCGCACATTAGTTTATCCTTTTATCCGAGTGCATAATAGTATTACGACAGTTTTCGTGGTTGAAAGCAAAATAAGAGATGTTTGGGCGGGGGGACGTACTTACCTACATACATACTCGCAAACAGAATAATTTGATACCTCAATATAATTCTTATTTCCTTTAGGAGAGTGGCAGACGAACAACAACACATGCAACAGACAAACCCTAACCTCAAAGGAGAATACACATAATTTCGCGCTTGAGAGCTTTCATTCGCGAAAACTCCAAACGAAAACGAAATACATTGGGTAACATATTATCCATATATCATTTCTAGGGTTAAGGTAATATAAGGTAATGTAGGTAGTATATTAAGGTAATATAGTAATAATAAGACACGATAATGAGGTAAGGTTCCGAGGTCACAGAGCTCACCACTGCGAGGTCAGAGGCAGGCAGTCCAGCGGTCAGGTGGTTTCCTTAGGAGGGGGCGGGGAGGCATGTGCCACCACGATGGGGACACATGACGGCACACCATGGGCGGAGCTGCATGGAATGCTGACAGATATAGAAGGATTTTCCTACGAATGAGCCAAAGTGACAGTTCTCTAAACAAGTGAACATCACATGTAGTTCAGAGAAGTATCCCTCCGCAGCGACAGCTGTCCAGCCACGCCTCTTCGTAAAGTATTTGAAAACATCACTATACAGAAGACCGAGAGTTTTGCTAAAGTATATGCACGTATGCGAGTTCGGGAAGTATTTAAAAATTAATTACATATGTGAAAAATCTCTTAACATGCTCTCATAATCAGTAAAAGAAAACTGCCACGAATGTAAATAGTTCTCTCAATCACAGCTCGCCACACAACAGCACAATAGCCGGAAACACGTGCACCAGTACGCATCTCACATGCAAGTCTCGGTTTTAAAATAAACATAATATTTATCACACAAAAAGTAAATTCAATATTATGTTTATAGAAAAAAAGAATTTTTACAGAAGAGCACATAACACTGCAATTCCTAATTTCAATTATTTCTCGTGGCCCACTATATTTTTTGTCGGACGAGGACATTACAAAAGGAAGTGTTGAAGTAATTTACAAGTTAGTCAACTGCAAACGAACGAATGCAGGAAGGGAGTCTAATGGATGCAAGGACACAACGACCACAGAACGTTCAGTTATGTTGACAGCACTAGGTGTCACTTTGGCTCATTCT
>BLKR01010579.1:22500-51817 GCA_011170035.1 Teleogryllus occipitalis | reverse complement strand
ATTATTTCTAAATTCAGCAATTTTTGAAAATTCAGAGTTCAACAAAAATGAGATCAGCCCCATTCTCTTCAGCTTTGATCAATGAAAAATTTTACAGAAATAATTTGGTGCAATTTTTGACATTTTTAAAAATTAAATGCATTAACAAGCACAAACAATGCAAAACTTACTTGTTTATTCAAAAAGACCTACACGGGCTATTTAAAGATCTAATGTTTTACAACAGATTTTATTTAAAACAAAAAGACCCTTTGAAAAGTTATTTTTTTGCAATTTTCGAAAATATAAGAGTTTGCCAAATATGGAACCAGTACCACTTTTTTCTATGCTATGATGCTAAAAAAATTTGGAGCTGTTTTTGACAGTATAATTGTTCAAAAATTGCCTATATTTCATGGAAAGTCATGTGAAAACTACTCATCTTTGAAAATTTGTACATGAAGTTATTACAAGATCTACATTTAAAGAACAATTTAATTTAGGAAAAAAGACTTCAATATTGTTTTAGGAAGACCCTGAAAATTTTTTAATTTTGCAATTTTTGAAGATTTAGAGATTCCAATGAAAATTAGACCTGCACCATTTTTAAGCCGCTGAGGACAAATTTTGATAAATAAGGTTTGAGTTATTTTTGAGAAGTATGTTGAAAACATTAAGGCTACATTTTAAACTTGAAGGGCCTCAAGATTGTTCAGATCTTTCAGGGAATACAGTAAAACCTGTCGAAGGTAGAACCTTTGTAAGACAGAAACCTGCCATCCTGGACAAAAAATCTAAGAACGGAACCATTTTATACATGAAAATGACCATTATAAACCGGAAACCAGCATTACACAAAAACAGAATAGTTTTTAGAGAACGTAAAGTGATTTTTGCCTGAAGGAAATTTAGGTTTCCGGCATTGTGAGAAGGGTTGTGCGGCATATTAAGAAGGTTTGTGTCCCGAGACAGGAATGAATTTTTCCTCTTAAATCTGCTGCAAGGAAATTTTTGGCCAACTCTGCAACAGTTTTGTGGTAACTTCTCATGCTTGGTGTGATTTCCATGACTTCCTTTCTGTCCCTCCGAATCCAAATTCTGGTCGTCCGTGACCCCTTGAATTCTCAAAAGCATCACCCCATGTCCTTCAGCCAACAATGGAATTCCAGGAATACTCTCTTGTCATCCATATGCTAAATTTACTTGTAAAATGGAGAATAAATGCTCATCTTATATTTCCCCCTGTGTTTACTGTTGATTTTTTATTTCTTGCAATATTTTCATAGATAAAATTATGCTTTATTTTCATTATTTTGTCCCACTGACAAAATTATAATGAAAATCCTGTACTCAAGTTATTTATTGAATTGTTGGCAACCCTGTAAGACGGAAACCTGCCAAGGCAGAAATTTTTTGAAGGAACCCTGAGGATCTGTCTCAGACGAGTTTTACTGTATTAATTTTTGAGAAAATCATCATAAGGATTTAAAGAACGTGTTAGGCACTAATGTTGACCACAGATAAGGATGGCTCGACAGACATTTTGCCAACAAAGAATTTTATGGCATCAAGGACCTACAAAATATGGATTTTACTACATATCATGTTAGTGAGAAATTTACGACACATAGTAAAAAGATTTCTCTGTTGAAAAATCACCAATATCTGCTGCATGACTTCAATACTACGTACGAATATTCATAATCGACGTTGTGGCTGGCTGGCCTGTTTTAATTTCGTGAGTGATATGGCACATCTTGGAAGACTGTAATTAGGGAAGTGGAAGATGCTGATATGTGTGCAGCTTGAGAGGAGAAGGAACATCACCTGAAAAATGTAATTGAAAATTATGATGCAAAAGACATTTTCAATGCAGATGAAACAGGATTTTTTTTTTATCATATGTTGCCAAATAAAACCATGTCTCACAAGGGAGAGAGAGTGTAGGTGGAAAACAGCCAGAAGAAAGATTAACAGCGTTATTTTGTTATAATGCCATTGTATTAGAAAATTAAATCCTATGGTTGTATGACATTACAAAGGAGTAACATCTCTGCCAGTAAAATATAGTCAACAAGAAAGCAGTGATGACCAAATAACTTTTTGTAGACTGGCTTCTTGAGTTGGACATAGATAATCGAAAACATGAAAGACAAATCCTTTTGTTGATAGATAATTACTCCGCTCAAGAAAACTGCAGGTTTAATATTGAATTTCTCCCTCTTACCTGTACTTTTGTACTGCAGCCACTAGACTAGGGCATTATGGCATAACTTTGCATTCATAATATTAGCAGGACGTTGGTGAAATGTGAAAGCAACAATTGCCAATTGTTAGAGAAAGTCAAGACTATTGGGTTTCTAAGACAGTGCTTTGCCAGAGGTATAGGCTTGTGAATATCATTGGGAGGTGTGAGAACAAGTTTTCAAAGGAGTTGTTAGAACTTCCTTCATCTGTAAAATTTGATGATTATGTCAATATTGATGCTGGGACTGAAATAAGTTACTGCCTCACAGAGAGTGACATTGTTGAATCTTTGACTACATCACAAGAAAATAATGAACAGGAGGAGGAGGAAGTAGAAAAGATTGAAACAGTGTCTTCCAACACAGTTCTCAAATCATTATTTGAGGTAGAACAGTTTATGGAAAGCTACTTCCCCAAAAAGACAAAACAAACTTACATCAGAGAATATTATAATGAGTAATGTGTATTTTTCTCATTATTTTTATTGGGCAAAAATAAATTAGTTAAAATTGTATTTACTACATAAAGTACTTTTCAGTATAAATAAAATGATGCACTTTATACTGAGATTTCACTGTACGGACAAAAGACGCAGATGGAGGTAGATTCTGTACGAAATTCCAAATAAACAAATTAATGCACCCGTTCAGCACATTGATCATTGAGATAATTCTTTGATTCCGGTGAATAAGCTGGCCAGTCATAAACAGTTAATTTTACAAGAGAGCACAAAACAACTAAACTGAATTAAATCAGGGATTAATGATATTGAAATGAAGGTGATATTCAAACGAAACTATTTGTGTCTAGGTTTTCTTTGAATATCATTAGTACCTGATTTACAGCATTAGTTTAAAGGATTTTTTGCACCCATGTAAAATTAAGTGTTTTTGACTTATCAGCTTATTCACCGGGATCAAAGAATTATCACAATGATCAATGTGCTTATGTAACTCTATCCTATTTTTTCACAATTCCATATAAGAATGAATCATTGTAGCTTTATGTAAATATAATTGTTAATCTTGAACATATTACATATTTACACTGAAATGTAATAAGTTATTGGATATGACTTTCACAAGTTAGTTGAAATGGTCGAAAATATTTTAGAAGCCCAAGTTTCAATGAGTCACAATTTTCATTAAAAAGTAAAATATATTCATGATTTAGTTATTCAAATTTACTACGAGCATTCTTCAGTCTCTCCGTTTTATCTCTTTCCGATTTTTGTCTTAATGTAATACAAAGTTTATGTTAATTGTTATAATTATTTTAATACAATAACATTTTATTATAAAACAAAGACTACTCTTAATTTTTCCTTTTCTCATTCAATGTGAATGAAATATTAAGTGATATAATGATAATTAATTTGGCCTCTTTGGCAAAAATCCAGAAGAATCTATAAAATTAAGATTGAAAAATGTGTAACTCCAGAGTTTATAAGCAAATAAGGAATTGTTTAATGAGTGAATTAACAAACACAAGTGCATGGAAAATGTACTTCCATTCACTGATTATTGATTGGAAAATTGCACTTTGTAGAATGTGAATGGCCAAGTGGTATCGTTCACACCACTAATTAGTGATGATGGCCATATGAATCAATAACAATACAAAATAGTCATAACAGCATGAATCACAGTTGCTGTCTTCATAATGATCTCAAAGCGCATGTACTTCTAAATTTCCATGAAATTGTACTAAAAAATAATGTATGCACCTCGTACAATAGTATATTTTAAAAGTCATTTTACAATTTTGAACTCAGGTCCTACAGTTGCCTCATCCAGAATCGTTTTACACAAACGCCAAAGTCCCATTTTCAGCAGAAGTCACTCATGAGACTCAAGTCTGGTTTTGGAGGCATAGTGGGGGGTATGTACGAAAACGTCAGCAGCTAACTGGGTAAACTTATCTTCGGCAACATTATGAGGTGAATTAAGCTTCGGCTGTTTGTGGCCAATAACAGCGCACATATATGACAAATGCCATTTACGCTTTAGTGTAAGTATAGACTTGTCACATGAACTTTGTAGCCATTGACTGAAAATCCTTAGAAGGTTCTCGCATTCACCATGTGATTTCGCTGAAGTACAAGTTTGATCAATTAGCCGGTGTCACGTTTCATACACTCACCACCAGAGTTGAGTCTCCTCCCTACAGTCTTCATAAAGTCCCCTATGTATTTACACCATGATATAAGTTTCAACATTTATTTATGGATGATGACTCTTTCTTCACAAAATATTTTTCATGCATCGTGTTCTAGCACTCTACAGTATATAACTTACACAATAAAAATATATTTTACATTTAATAACACAATGTACAAAATATATACAAATTAATTGTCGAATATTACAAGTCCTCTTCTGTCTACAGCAGTTTCAAGCCTTCTTCCTTATGAGCCTTTAAAAGAGCTTCACTTATAGCACATTTGCATCTTCGTTTAATAACAGGATCTCGAATAGCCCGTAGTTCACACGCAACGTTCTCACCGTATACCTATTACAAATAAACAAATACAGTATTCATGAATTCAGCTTTTTTCATTTTCAAGCAATTCAAAGAATAATAATTTGGTAGAAGTTAATTATTAGACATCGGATGTTTAGGCACTAAAAAAACGTCTTTTAGGCGCCTAAAAAGGCACTGAAAATGTCAAAAATAAGGAGAAAAAGGCACTATCATATGATACACAATAAAATGAAGAATTGTTTATATTTTTTCTATATTATTCTGTAAACTTAAATACACAAAACAAGTACATTCATTTTCATATAAAACAAGATTTACATATTTACAACTCTTTTACATTTTATTCTTACAATAGTTTGCATTACAATATATCACTAGTAATTTTTTTAAGGTTCTCAATTTCAAATTTTTGACGTTTGGGAGATAAAATCAGTTTGAATGCAGAGAAGGATCTCTCATCTACTGATGTGACTGACATATTTTAGAACTGAAACGTTAGCAACACTTCAAAAGTCACTTTATGTTGACATATTCAGGATTTTTTTCAAAACATTTTTAACATTTTCGCGTATTCGTTTTCCTTGATCACTTGGAACTTTTTCTAACTGATCTACTGCTGACACAAACATTGACATGGAATCACATAAAGTCAAATCTGTAGTTTCTAGTTTTTCAATTTCATCCGCAAGGAATACAAAGTTTGAACTTCCATATGCAAGATTACCTTTAAGATCTCTATTCTCGAGCACAAATTTGGCGTCTTGTATAGACTGTGTATCATCATCAGAGAGTTCGTTCACAGCTTCTGCAATTTGTTCAAAATATTTACTGTAATATTCCACTGCCCTCAACCAAGTTCCCCATCGAGTTGCTATAGGTTCGGGCGGCAGAGGTGTTTCTGGCAACTTCTGCCGAAAAAAAAAATCTTGTGGGAGATTTTAAGTAAACTTTTTGAGTGACGAAATCAGTTTATTTACTGAAGGAAACATTTTCCTAACCTCTTCTGCGACACGGTGCAGACTATGAACAAGACATGTCAAATGGGTTAGGTTAGGATAGAAGTGTTTCAAAAGCTTCCCGGCGCAAATCATATAAGGCGCTGCGTCTGTGAGAAGTATAAGTTCCTTCTGATATTCAATGCCATTGGGATATAAGAGTTTTAACTCTGTATTTACAAAATAAGCAATGGTTTCAGAATTTGTTTTCTCCAGTGACTTCGAGCACAAGAGATGGGGAGCACCCGCGTCATGCCCGCTCAGTTTCCCAACAATCAAGTGAGCAACGTATCGCCCTGACGGGTCCGTCGATTCAGCAACCGAGAGCCAAATGCAATGGTCACCTATGTCGGTACGAATATCAGTTAGTGCAGCTTGATACACAGAATCCAAATATTTTTTTCGCAGAGTTGATTCTGACTGTATCGCCTGTTTACAATACTTTTCCAAGAAAGATTTAAATACTGGGTTTTCAATGGCGTTCCATGGGATGTTGGCACTCACCAAAGCCTGACACATGTCGTAGAAAAACTGACTTTGTTTGCTCGATGTGGAAGATTTAGTCAGAAACGTCTGTCGACAGCTCTTCTGTTGTTTTTTGATGTTAGCTAGATGAATGTCGGTCTTTTCATGCTGCGAAAGGTGGTATTTCTTTTCTGAAGATATCTAGAAATAATCATCTTGCAACTAATTCATGAATAATACCAATAATTGTAAAACGAATAGTTTTATCGTGTAAAGATAAACTTTTCCTTCTTTGAACAATTTAAAGGAAAAAAGAATATAAATTAAAATTCAAAACATACCGTTTTATCACAAATACGGCATAGTATAATGCTACCATCGCACGGTGTATAATTTCGGCCATCTAGGTGGACATAATTCAATTTTCCAAAGTACTCAAATGAATTAAGCTGGGTATTTGTTTGATTTTAGAATGTCCATAGTGTATGAATTGGGTATTGTTTTTCTTCTGCATCGCTTGAGATGGCAGTAGAACAAGTTCAAACTTGCACGATCTCGCGCTGACACCGCGTGGCTCTATCAGTCGTATTTCAGTATATCTAGTGTTGGAGACCAGTGCTCATCGCCTTCTACTCACAGAGAGGTAGTGATTAAATAATTGTGTTTTGGGGTGTTTCTTCTTTTTATTAGTGCCTAAAGATAAGCAAAAAAAGTCTGCGATTGCTCGTGGGGGTCTTTTGAAAAAGTAAGTAATTTTAGTTCTACTTTCTTGCCATTTTACAAATGTATCTTGACTTTTAATACAGAGTTTACAGGAGTTGACGTTTGTGACTATGTAGGTATTAAACCTTATTCATTTGGCTATGAGAATCATGAAAGATCAGCTGAACATACCTGCGCACTCACGAGTTTTTAATTTTTTTTTCGCAGTGGAGGGCTTGATTTCACGGAGGACGCTATTTCATGTATGGTGTGAAAGCTCCACGGAAGCAAGGTATGACGCCGTGCTATTGTATGTTTTACATGAATTAGGTGAGGAAACTATTACCGACACTTCAATCATGCCCATAAAAATTCAAATTAAAAATTTTTGTCAGTTTATCATCAGAAAATGGAAAAAATATGCGAAGCATAAAAAGCGTTTTCTAGAAAATTACTCATCGTGGCTGTAGGAAGACATCAAATTTTCAATAAATTTATTGACAATTGCTCCAAGGACATCACAATTAGATGATACTACTAGAGGCGTTGGCCGTCCAGTTAAGCCATTTAGTTCGTGTGGCCCTAGAGCTAAAGGACGGAGAGTAAAACAGCTCTTATGTTTGTCCACAGAAGAATTGGGAACAGCTACCGGAATAAAATTAACGAATGAAGGAAAAAGAGATTCTTGGAACATAGTGAAGGAACTTGTACTTGGAACTCTTAATAGATGCACAAAAATTAAGAAAGTTCGAAGATCGTTGCATCAGGAACCATCTTTACTCTACCCAGAACAAGCACTCGCTCTAATGGTGAGTATGAATTTGTCTACTCGGCAATATTTACGAATACGAGAGCAAGCCGAAAAAACAAATTGTAAATTATATCCACCGTATTACAAAGTTAATGAAGCAAAAGTCATGTGCTATCCAGGAGGAGTGAAAGTGACAGAAATATCGGTCTGAGATACCTCTACAGTCAGTTATTGACCATACAATTTGTCGTTTGTGCGAAATCCAAGATATCAGAGAGAAATTTCAACTACAATCTAATGCTATTTTTGAAATTATTATAAAATGGGGTTGCGATGGTACAGAGCAAAACAAATACAGACAAAAGTTCAATGAAGAAAATTACACAGACGAAAATTTTTTTAGTGTGTCCATGGTGCCAATACAAATGCAGACTGTTGGTGGCGAAAATGTAATTTGGAAAAATTCCACACGGTCTTCAACTAAGTATTATCGCCCTATCAAATGTATTTTTGCAAAAGAAACGTCAAGTGTAATTAACACTGAAGTAAGCAAAGTAGAACAACAGATAGGGTTATTAACTCCCACTACTATACAATTTCTCCATTCAGAAATTTCCATTACACCATAAGAATGATTTTTTGCATGGTGGATGGCAAAGTCTGCAATGCCGTTTTATCGTGTTCTTCCACACAGACTTGATACTTGTGAGGAGCGAAACCGACTGAAATGAACAATTTTGAAACTCTACGCACAAAAAAAGTGAAGAAAGAATATCTCTGCTTCGGAATATCTCCTCTTCATTCCTGGAATATTTGAATGACTCCTGCACATTTCGTATCGTCTGGAAATTCAAACAAGTCATGTAAGAGTAACTGAAAATAAAGAAAAAGTAGCTCAAAGAAAGAAAAAAATCCAAGATAAATTTCGGCAGGAGTTAGGACTGTTGGTCGATATGCCTAAACCACAAAGTGGCAATACTAATGATGGAAATACTGCCCGAATGTTCTTCAGAAATCCCGAGATATCTTCGGAAATAACTGGAATGAATCTGAACATAATAAAACGTTTTGGGATCATATTGGAATGCCTAAACAGTGGTGAAAAAATCAACTTCAATACTTTTCAAAAATTTATTTATGACACACGAGACCTATATCTCCAACACTACCAGTGGTATCGCATGTCTGTAACTCTACATAAGATTCTCTTCCACGGAAGCGACTTAGTAGATAGTTGCATTCTACCTATTGGACAGCTATCTGAAGAAGCTCTGGAAGCAAGAAAAAAAGACAACAGGAAGTTCAGGGAACTATTTACAAGGAAAACATCAAGAAAAGACAAACACTGATCTCATGAACAGGTTTCTCATTACATCGGATCCATACATTGCAAGTCTACAGGGATCTCCAAAACCAAAAAGAAGAAATACAATCAAGAAATTGTTAATTTTCTAGACATTGATCAACAAGACCCTGAAGAAGTACATGGCATCACCTCATCCGAGGATTCATCGGATGGCGACTGAACATAGTACTAGCATGTAATAATTCTCTTTTACTCTAATTCTTTAATTTGTTTCCGTAGTGGCTGATCTATATTTTTATTTTCTTCTTGAAATATTAAAAATTAATATTGAAAATAATTAGTTACATTTATTTACTGTATATACATTATTTTAAGTTTTATTGACGTTTTTCTGTGTCAAGTCGTGAAATGCGCGATTTTTTATTATAGCAAAAAAATAGTTGTAGTCAAAATATTTTAACAAAACGTGTTCCATGTATGAGAATTATCATTTATTTTCAATATATGTTAGCTAAAACAGTAAACAATTCATACTTTTGTAGTTTCTGAATTAAATCCACCTAGATTGCCAAAATTACACACTGTGCGGCGGCAGGATTTTCGACACTAGCTTTCCAGCTAGGTCGAATGCAGTCGCTGTCTGGAGGAGAATTCTAGCGGCCGGCTGCTCTGATCGGTAGTTTTCCGTGGTTTCGCCGATCAACACCAGGCGAATGCCGGAGCAGTACCCTACCAAACGGGCCACGGACCGCGCGCGATCTGTCCTTCCTCTTCCTTGTCTTATCCTCTCCTCTTACACACACACACACACACACTTCAAATAACATGCACCACACTACCACATATGCCGGGAGACCGGTCGGAAGCTTAGAGCTTGTGCCGGCTGGGGCGGTGCCCCGCTGGTGGGAGAGTCCTGGTTAGGGGGAAACCCCACTAGCCGACGATAGGTCGGCGCCGGATCTCGCCATCCAGCGGGGGAAGATCACCGTCATCTCCGGAGAAAAACATGCACTACACTAACGGGACAAATGACCAAAGCAGGTGACGTGCCCGGAAACACGAAAAAATCAATCAATCAATTTGTTATTGTATAAATCTTATTAATATTTTCTTCTGTGTTGAATGATAGCACGAATATATCAATATTATTCATTGTTTTTCTAACTAAGCTTATTAACAACATTGATTATTTCGAATCCTTTTCTATTCAGGTCTTCAATTATATCAGCTTTCTCACAGGAATGTCGTAATTTCTTTACCATAACTCTAATTGGTCCTGTTTTTTGGTTTCATAAGAATGCCAGCTGTATTTTTTATCTAGTAGCATTTTTGTTACATATCTATTAGAGACGGACAAAACTGCATTCAGTCTCTCGTATCTCGTCCGAACTGTGAATCATTCTCGTTTGCCGAAGAAGGGAGAAGGGTCGTGGAGGGGGAAGCGCCCAGCCAAGGCCAAGGGAGTACACTAGCGAAAGAGAATGTCTTTCTCTGCGAGAGACGAGACTACGAGATTCTCGTATCTCGTAGGGACTGAGTATTCTCGTAAGCAGTCCAAGCCGGCCGGCATATAAGCAATCTGCACATGTATTCGGCACCGGGCTTCCCTGATTGGCTAGCGGGCGCAGAGCGCGAAACCGCGCGAAATTCGTATGTTCTCTTTCTACGGAAATGTTGAAGGTTCGTTTAAAGCGTTGTTTTGTGATTTTGGAAACTGCATATATACTTTTCATTTTATTACTATTTATACTTATGTTTTATTCGGCTTTTCTGTTCATATTTTGTTATTCAGTTTTATTCAATTTTATTCATATATATATATATATATATATATATATATATATATATATATATATATATATATATATATATATATATATATATATAAAAGTTCGCTTTGAGCTAATGCTCTGTGTAAGTGACCGTGATGTCATCGGCCACTTTAAAAAAATTGAAGTTAATTTGCCAGCCCTGATAAGGACAAGCATTCACTATTTGCAAAAATTGAATATTTCCTTCAGTAATAAATAAATAAATTTCATTATTCACAAAGGGTTCCTTAACACCAGTAACATGAATTCGGAGTAGTATTTCATTGTTTACTTTCTGAATAAATTGCCAACTAGGTCTTGGATGATTATGATGCAGTATATTAATGAATCAAGAAAATACCTTATGGTAATCTGACCTATAATGCCATACTATATAAGACTAAGTGGTGAAAAACTGTTCTTGGTTTTTAAATTAAAATATTTCAGACAGTTAATTAAGATACAACAATACATGACATCAAAATTGTAAATGATTTAGAAAATAATAAAACCTATAAAATTTTTGGAGCAACCAAGTTATCCCAGTCAGTAATTTAAGCATTAATTTTCCATAAAGTGTCTAATTTTTTAGGAAATTCTTATTACCTAAACACTGATAAAACTAAGCAATGATATGACAAAATATCTATCCATGCGAGGTTTCTTCCAGATGGTGAACCACAATTACATCTGAAATAATAATCACTTTGAATTTGAGTGTTAAATTTTATTTTACAACAGATCTCACTCAACAACATGAGCACCAGAGACTGAGCACACAATATAACATTTTATTTACATTATTTACAAATTATTTCAAAGAGCACATAAATTTCATAGAGATAAAATAATGGTAATGCTTGCGAGACTTGCACATTTTTTTACACACAAGGTATTCCTCGTGCTTTCATTCATCAAATTAATTAAAACAGAATGATGTCAAAAACTTTCAAAACAATACTGAAGGTCTAGAATAATGAATGATAGATGAATTGAAGAAGTGTATAACTTGCAAGAATATCAAAACTTATTACCACTAATACTGTCAAGACAGTACTATGCAATTCCGTTCATTCTTCAAAAGAACTTTATGTCTAATAATAGACATTCAGAAAATATTGTTGATAAAAAATTCAAAGTGAATTTTACAAATAGTACTGATGAATAAATGATTCATTTTGTACTTACAAACTTATTGCAAACTATATGCAAGACAAACTATATGGCTTTAAACATATTTTCTATTAAATTAAATGAGCACACTAGCCACTCAAATGGTGCGCCAAACTAATTCGTTAGATGTAAGACTTAGACAAAGCATAAATAGATTGTCACAATAGAGTCATTTTGTAATACTCTTATTACTTGAATGTTTCCTCATTGAAGGTTTAACTTTCCTTCATAATAGAAATGTTGGTGGCACATTTGTAACAACAAATATATAAAAGTATAATCACAATGAATAAATGTTCCCTTCATTAAAACAAGTATTTCACATATTCGTTCATAGACTAGATCTTCATCAGGCAAAACGATTTGAAGTGACATTAATTCAGAAGACTTCAATTAAAGCACAACTTACTTCTAGTTCACACAGCAGTTACTACCATAAACACGAAAACAATCAGGCCCAACTTTGATACAAGGGAGATATTATAAATCTCATTTCATAATCACCTTTCACACAAGCTCTACCCTCCAATCTGGTTTACCAGTTGAGTCCAAGGTCGTATTCAGTTAAACACTAGGTCATCACGCACAACATAAATATTGGTGACTTCTGTCAATACAGTAAAATTGTTCATGCTGGCAGGCTACTTTGACCCACTGGAGAGCTCTATCTGCCTGTCCCTGGGAAAGGATTGTTCACTGTGGCATCATCCAGTACGGATTGTACTGGTACTGGCCTTGGGAGCTGTAGTATGGGTACTGGTGGGCCTGAGGCTGAGGCTGTGGCTGTGGCTGTGGCTGGGGTTGGGGCTGGGGTTGGTGATGGTGCTGTGGAGGTGGGGGTGGTGGTGGTGGTGGTTGCAGTAGGCCCTGCTGCGGTGGGGGCTGCAGCTGCACTGAGGGGGGAGGCGGTGGAGGTGGTGGAGGGTACATGTTGATGCCATGCATGTGGAACGGAAGGCTTGCGTTGTACAGTTGCGGTTTTGATGAGTAGTGATTGAAAGAGGGCCGGTCACGGCCGGCCGCCGGACCACTCCTGAACTCAGTAGTATTGTTCCTGTTGCCTCCGGGGCTGGATGCAGGATGGCCTGCATCCCCATCTTCTCGTTCATGCTCTCTCTCTGAGGGCTCATCATTGTAACCTGGAAAAAATTAGAAAAGTTATTAATTAACAAATTATGCAGAAACTCGTAATATTTTGAAATTACTGCACTTGCAATGATTTAAAGATCTATTAGTGAAGAAAACTTTTTATTAACAATAAAATCTCTAGCTTCAATACTGGCAGGTGTAGGACAGGAACACTATTCCTAATCTGAGAGTACTGATGATGATAGTTTAAAGGTCTCATGCTTCTCAGTGTGCATAATTTTTCTCAAAATTAAGTTTTTGAATTTAAGAAAGTTCGTATACTTTCTGGAGAATTTACCCAGAAAATAACATATTTTAGATGTACTTCTTTTAAGGCTCTACGACCTTCAAGTGAATGTCTTGGCCTGCTCAACTATCCATTTTAGATGTACACTGTACACAATGTATTTAAGTTACAGTTTGACTTAAAGATGTGTGTGGCTTGACATGACTAGGTGAGCTTGTTATTTAGGTTTATAAGATGCGAGCTCCATTTTAGAGCATATTGAATAGTCAGCCCAAAGAAAGTTGTTTTCAAGCTATTGTTACTGGCACGATTTTGAGGACCAATTGTGTTAGTGGCTTTTCTTTAGGGTGTATTTCTGAAGCTTAGGGAGACAGTTTTACTTTTGGTTACGAAGATTTCTTGGAACTCTAGAATTGTTGCCTCTAGAATTGTTTGTGCTCTGTTTTTTTAAATTATTTTGGGTACTTGGGAAAAATTGTTCAAAATCTATTTATCTTTAACATGCTCAATTTTAACTGTTTACAATTTGAAAGTTATAATTTGACTTGCATTGTCTCTCATTCCTAATATTTCAAATTTCGGTAAGCGTGTGACCATCAAGTATGTAGGCTGAGGTGAAATGATTGCATATTTATGTTATTTAAAAAGTTATAATAGATTAATATTTCTCCAATTTCTGAGAAATATATATTGAAAATGTTAATTCTTGTGGGTTGTGCATTATTTCAGGAAAGTTCAATATTTTTCATGTTTCTGTTTTCAGAGAATCATATCTCATATTGCTTTTATTTCGTTCTGCTGTATTCTTTTGGCTATGTGTTGACCAGTTTTGCTAGTTTAACTCCTTTTTTCAGAAAACGTTTTGTGGTAAGCAATGAAATCAGAACTACATTCATTGTGAATGTTTCATGCATATTATTGTTGAAGAAATTGATGTGCTTTCCTTTCATATGACATTTTGATTCCTTTGTTATTCATGATTTGTATTTTTTTCATTATCTTCTGAAGTTACTGAGGGCAACTGTCTTGTAATAATTTAGAAATATGTTTATTAACAAGTTTAATTTGGTATTTGTATTTGTGGCCTTGTACACCTTATTCCAATATTATGAACTAATGAGAGAATTCAATTTATCTGTGTTTCCTGGGAGTATTTTGATTCACCTTCGTTGATAGCATCGAGGCCTCTACTTCAGTGTTTGGTTGTATCCTTGCGCAAAAGCCTTCATCCAGTGCAAGTGCCTTGACAAATATCTGTCTATGCAAAGATTTAGAGCACTACACAGGAGTAACGGAACCTATTAATGTATCATTTATGAATTAACGTGCTCTAAGTATTCTTTTGAAAATATTATTTTTATTGTTGAATACTGTTATATTTTCCCCTTGCTCTATTGATGATCCTAATAGAGACAATTCAGGAAAACTACAGCAATTTCCTTCAATGTCAATAATACTATATATTTAAAACATTACGAGTTTTCGTTTAAAAATAAATTTGAGTTCCCTACCCCAAAACTTTTTGTGAATTTGGCTTTATGTTAAAGGTAGTGCGCACCAAATGAGTTATTGCTTGCTATTTTAACAATTTTTTTAGCAAAAACACAAAATTTTAATATCTTAAAATTAATACAATAAACACTTATCTACCACTATTTGTTCTTATGTCACTTCCAAAAACAGGTAGTTGGTGTTGGTCATTTCGTAGTATGAATTGCAATTGACCTACATTTGCTTTATTTTGATAAACAATTGTGTTCGTGGCTTTTCTTCAAAGAGTTAGAGTGCATTACAGTATAAAGTCAAAGTTTTATAGCATGTGCACAGTGGGGAAACTTGGAAATTAATTCCCTCCTAGAAAATAAAATATCGCCTCAATGCTAAAAATTCCATCACCAGGCAGCTTGGAAAAAATATCGTTAGCCAAAGCTCATAATCAAAGAAGTCTTCCCTGATGTAAAGGTAGCAGACATGGAATGGGGACCTTACCGATGACCTTAAGACCACTCCGTTTCACTGTGGAGATAAAGGCCATGTCCTACATGGGCTACAACTGGCGGCGGCTACAATGTGTGATTGCTTGCTTCAGTTTCAGGCTTGGTGTTATATTCTGCAGGTTGAAGCGTGTAGTGTTCTACATAGGTGACAGGAAGCATGCAACTGTCACAACCCAACAACCTGGCAACACCCCCTGCGCTGTGTGGAAAAGCAATCGGTTTCATTACCTGTTTGTGTCATCCCGCTGCTGAAAGGATCTTGTAAGTTATTATGGAAGTAAAAAGAGTGGGACAGTGGTCCAACAAATCAAGAGACATTGAAGGGTGTCAAGACTTCATTGCAATACTTAAGAGACAATTGTCAATGCAGAATCAAGTATGGAGACAGTACGAACTCTGGGGAAGGATCTCATGAAATTACAAACGAAAAACGCACAAAATAAACAACTGAATATAACTGATTTTTTAAGGACATATAAAGATATTGGAATTTTCAGTTTGGGCCGTTAGTGATTATATTAAAAATCAATAATTGTAGAGAAATTCTATTTAATCTTGACATCATCAGATCTTGTGAACCTCTGATATCGTGAACCAAAAAATGTTAGTCCCTGGAAGTTCACTATAACCGGAGTCAACTGTAATTAAGCAATACCTTTTGTAAATTTACATGCATGATTAATCAGACCACCAGACAATATTAACCCAATAGTGGAATCTTTAACTCCAATAGTAAAGTATTTTTCTATTAAACGGTTACATGTTGCAATTTGAGGAATAATACCTTAAAAATATTTGCCTTAGATTGTCAATATCCTTTCCAATACAAAATATCATAGAAGGTGAAAAAATGGTAGTCAGAAATTCAGCAGGCAAATCTTTGGAGATATTACACAACTTGAAACGACTTATATTGCAAAAGATATTCTTTATGTCATGTTTCAGAAGTCTAAGCAAGTTATTTTTTTTCACTAACAGTATAGTTTTGTTCAATACAGCTTCTCTTTGGCAAGGGGAAGGTGATACCACATGGTGGCTGCACATTAAACTAAGTCACCATGTACAAAACTAATTTTTCTTTCGTGGAAGACTAATCGTGTTCTATCTAAGGAAGTGATTTAACCCTCAACTAGTGTGGTGAGTTTTGTTACATAACCAGCATTGTGGGGCCATTTAGATCCCATTCCTTTTTTTCTTTTCATTATGAAAATTTGTAACAAATTTTAAACTATTTCTGTTTAATTACATTTTTATAGTATTTTCAAAATCATTTCGTATTTAATATATTTTTTACTTAGCTAAATAATAATTAACTCTGTGACAGATTACTAATAAATAATCATAAATAAAACCTTATTTTTACCAATAATTTTTTAAAATCTAATTTTTTTCATATTATAATTTTCTTATACACATATTTAACGATAAAATATAAATATTATTGAAAAAATAGACTCATAGACACTCCTTACAAATGTTTGGCTGATATTCATTGCACATTGACTAGGAATGTGTATCATAATTTTTTTTCAGTCATCTTTTCTGACAAATTGTGCACCACTTCATTTGCCAGGCTACTTGTGGATTACATTTAGGACCAGGAATAGATTTCTGCGATATTATTGAAGTGGTTTCACAAAGCTCTCTAGTTAGGTGCACGTTCAAGAGTGATGTTCATGTGAGGTTAGGCAAGTAAACATACCAGCATCTTCAAGAATTCTTTCTATGACAGTCATACCCATTTTGTAAGTCTTCATTGTCACTATAATCACTCTCCACCTCTTCTAACCATCTAAATATAGTGACATCATGGTCCGTGTCAGCACTAGACACAATTTTCGATGAAAACGCATTACAAAAACAGTTGCGTATCTGTTGGTGCCGCTGAGACCCCAACAAATATTTTCACTCATGCCACTGCAAAACAACTGCATGAAATTCAACAGTACTTCTCAAATCCAAAGATAAGCACCTTATTTGAAGGTAAACAGCATACCAATGTTCTCATTTGAAAAATGCATAAGATATTCAACTTCAAAATTTAAATGAGGTCAAAATGGCCCTGCAACACCAGTTGAGGGTTAATTTTCTTTGGTATTCTTCTCTTTATATTGATAAAGAAAAAGATACTAAATATCATGGACATTTTCTTAATCCTTAACAACACTTCTCTAAAAAACTGGCTCACTTACCTGATGAATTTTTCATCCTTTTATTTGCAATTTCTTGCTGATCACCAGGTCGTTTATCACCTGTAGAATCCGAAAGCAAGTAAGCAACATAAGTGAAAATCTACACATTTACACACAATATGCATATCACAAGAATATTCTTCACACCCATTAAAACTATCAGGTAAAGTGTTGGAAGTGAAGGAGGCAATACTCCCATCCCTTTAACATGATTAAAAATTAATTAATACACGTCAATTACCACAAGGTCTGTAAATTGTCAACAAAATGAGTGTGAGGAGATATAAGACATATTTCATTTAATTATTTTTCATCACTTTGTGTATTTCAAGAGGAAACAATTTGTAACTAAAAGGCCAAAATAACAGACATTGAATTACTTTTTATTATTACATTAAATAATACTAAAGCTATTCACAATGTTTCGACCCTATTGTTTGGGGTCTTCCTCAAGTTATTAATTGTAAAACTGAGGGGTGTAATTCCACTTATGTTGATACCACCAAATGTGCTCTAAAACAAAGAGCATAAAGATAACATTAGATTAACAGCAGATAAACATGTTATCACTAAACATAGTCAGCAAAAACCACACAACGGATTGAGAGAATGTTCATAACTAGCGAACGGAATTTATTGTAATAAAAAAAGCAAAATATGTACATATATATGTATTTATTTTTTCTAAAATATGTAAGAAAAAATAGAAAATATGTGAAATAAAAATTCGTTACATTGATTAAAATTCAATGTGAATTATAATCAAGCACTCTGTGAACACACTTTGCCAATCAGATCTTACCATGGATTTAGAGAGCCTGACAGAGAGTTCGACATCTACAGAAGCAATTATTCGTAGTATATACAATGCTGTTTACGAGGAGCTGGCACTCAAGTGAATAGCACCGTGTAGCTTGGGATAGAAAATTGGGGGTAAAGGGACCATACGCCCCCCCCATGACTCCAGAAAGGCGATAAAACAATGATCTGAAAAATATCTGTTTTATTGAGTTACACACGAGGTGTAGGAAGGAGTCTATAAAAGACGTGGTTGAATTACCGTCTGCTTCGCATACATCCACTCATCCTTTATCCCAACTACGCGGTTTCCAAAAAGCAGGAGAGGCGGGGGGTATATTTGACAATTAATAGTAAAAGTACAGCGATAACACAAGCGCATAGCTGGCTTTGTATTTCAGTAACAAAGTTAGTTTTCAACTAAAATGTATTTCGAACTCGTATTTGATATGCTCATTTTTGACTTTAAATATATTATAATGTAACGAAATGTGTATCAATAGATAAAATATGTAAAAATATGTAATTATACCAAAATATGTAAAATAAAAATGGTTCCAATTCGTTCAGAATGTTGTGTTGTCTAAAAAATATTAGTGAATGCAGGTATCTTGCCCCTGTAAAAATATGTATTTACATGAAAATCCATTCCCTATTCATAACCTTGAGACAGAAAAGAATTATTACAAGAGATTACTAGCAGAAGCCCTACATTGGAACTATAAACATTCAAACTGACACCAATGACTTACATGAGATTTATAAATCCCTTTTCAAATAAAATTTGTGTAATTTAGACCACCCCTTAGTTTCTACGGTGTACTTCAGACTCCATTCTAAACCCGTGTTCATGTTGTGCTTTGGTTTTGAACGGGATGTAACGGTTGTCAACGGAATGTAACAGACATTTTAGTATGTATAAATTATTAGCTTTTTTTTTTTTTTTAACGTTATATACGCCAGACATTCACTTTACGTAGTTATGCCACCTGGATCTCCCATACAGTTAATCTTGCACTACAACTAATTCTCCCTTACATTGGTTATAATATGGACTTTTATATTAATTTCATACAATATGCTGCTTTTGGCAAATTGGGTAGCATCCTTTACAGTAGTTCTAGGGATTCCATTCATCTGATGGATGTTGATTTCAAGTCTTTTCCCACATTTGCCATACTGAGGTAAACCTCCTCTGTTCATAAATGTATCAATTTTTTCCTATACTATATTCATTGTAGATTTTATTATTTTTAGTTTGTACCTGAGGAAGACCCCAAACAATAGGGTTGAAATGTTGTGAATAACTTAAGTATTATTTAATGTAAAAAGAAACAATTTGTAGTTTAACATTCATTTTCAGTCCTCATAATCTGCACATAATTTACTGATTGTGAAATAATATCCAATAAATTTCAGGTTTTCATTATTTGATTTAATTATTGAATAAATGCTACTTAATAGATTGTCTCCTCATCTTCCATAATTATTTACCTTCCTATGATATGCATTTGTGAGAAAATCATCAGGAATTTGACACTCACTAGTACAAAAGCATTTAGAAAATATACAATACACATAAAATATACAAATAAGTGTTTTGAAAGTAAGAGGAATTGAGAAACAAAAATATCATTAAAACAGTTTATCTAGATGTGTAGTAAGAAATTCTATTTTCTCTTGTATCTGGAACAAACCAAGTAACTGGAATAAACTGTTAGAAACAACAAATTTAATTCTAGAAAAATGCTTCCTTGCCCTTCAAAGTGAGAGTTAATTGAATAAAAATTTACTAAAGTTTTATAATTTCTGCATGTTAGTAACTTGTTGGCTAACTCTTCTAAGCACTGAAAAATAAAGCGTGTACAACTACATTATATACATAAAACTACCATTTCAGAACCATACAATTAGAGAAGTATGAATTAGCAATCTGTACAATCATTTATACTATAGCTTTAATATTTCATTAAAATGTATTGATTCACATCTGTATAATACTGATATTTAGAATTTGCCTAAATAATGTTGCTACATTTTGTAAAAAAGAAAAAGAAAAGAGGAGGGAGGGTAGATGCAAGATGCACATGACAGGACCAAGGATAGGCATTTCAAGAAATAGTGAAAAATTAATAATAGGTTAGATTGAATGCACTTTGAACAGACCGAAGGCCTCATTCCTGTGTGCAGTATGTTGGCAGGGGTTGCTTATTTCTGAGATGCAGCAGTTTTTAAATTTTCTATAAATGTGGTGAACTACGAGTTTCAAATGAATGGGAGACTTCTTCTTCTTATTCTTCTTCAATAGTGTGTAACTAGGAACTAGTATCAAAATGTATGTACAAAATCATCAATATCCAGACTGCAGACTGCACAGAAACCACTCTGAGTAGCTGAGACACTTAAGTCAATACCTTCCTCTCAATACATATAATCTGGTTGAAGTATCTGTGAATCAAATGACAGAATGCATTTAAGAAGAAATGGCAATGTAATTACATAAAACCAGATGTCAAATTCTAGAGAAAATGAAAATCTTGAACATTTATTTTCTTAATTATCCTAGAAAATAGGCAAACAAATTTACTGAAATAAAGAATAATAGGGGCACAATGATTGACTGACTGATTAAATTGAACTCTAATTACAATCAGTAATTACATAATTAATCTAGTAGTCCTGATTCCTCTGCATGATTCATAATCCATGAAAGTTAAATCATACACAAAGATTTAATCTATTTTGATTAAAAAAGTGAAATACTACACTTTTAGTGAAACAATATTCAGCCAAAATTGATCTGGAATCAGCAATTAAAGCTTTCCTGCAGCAAGTTTTATCTGATATAGGTAAAAAGCCAAGAATAAAAATGTGTGCCCTTAATGTTAACACGAATAATAAGCAATATTTCACAATGTTCCTTCCTATGTAAGTTGTACATGGACATTCAAATGCAGTCGAGCTAGGGTACACAACCTACGAAAAAGAGCACTAGAGGGAGCTATTAAAGAGAAGATCTCTCTCTTACCTTCAAGTTTTATTCTCATGGTTTTGTAGGGAAGGGATAACCTTGGTAATAGGTAAATTAGGATCACAAAAAGATTACATATTATTGAATATTCTTCATCCAAAGAAGCTATAGACATAATGTGAAGAAAAATAAGACCTTACCTGTCAAACGTGATGGAAATAAAAATATCATGCAACTCAATATGAATTGTCATAAATTACATACCAAAGGCATGCTACCCAAACTAACAACAAATGATTTCTCAGATTCTACACATCACAGCAAACAGTTGACGACAATCAATCCTGCATCAATCTCTGCATTACATCTGAGATATGCAAGTCTGTTTGTTTTTGTTGTAATGAAGAAACTACATTGTTATGCAAGATGTAAAAAGTGAATGCACACAAACATAAACAACTTCTGAATGTGGAAAAAAATGAAGAAAGAAACGAGAGAAAAAAATAGTAATTCCCTCACCTACGTCTTCTGCAGAAAAAAAGGATAAATGCTTTCAAGTAGAGGTCAAAACACTAAACTGGATAACAAAATGTTATTTCATGATTATTTAATGTAATATTTTAAAAAGTGATGAGTTCATGGTCTACAAGTTTTCCTTCATATATCCTTTTCCAATTGTTCAGAAAGTAAAATTTTCACAAAAAATTAACGGGGGTAATAAATAAAGAAGTAAGAAAGAACATACTAAAATTATTTGTAACACAAATTCCAGTGTAAAATAATATACAGATATTATCAATTTTCACCCCACTCCACACTGAAGTTGAAAATTCATTTATATTTCAAAAACAAGGAAACGTGCATCTATAACACACTCTAATAACTTCAAAACTGAAACCCATGTGGAACCATAGGACATTAAAAAAATTAATGAGAAATATAGTTGTCCCATAATGCATGTCACAGCAATGCATTGGACATTGTTCTGGGGTTCAACACATTGGACACTGAGATTAAAAGGCTTATTTCAGTGAAAGATGTCCCACAAAACAGCAAAAGCAATCACGAATGGAGTCAGCAAAAACCGGACATAAATTACAGGTGGTAGCTTAACTCGTCAATGCACTTAAGGGGCCTCAGAGGTCCCTTGACGTATTCACTGCTCTAATATACTGTGTTTTGCTTGTGGCTAATGATATTTCTTGACATCTTAAAATTATCATTTTTGTTACTACTAGCATGAGCAAGGTAAACAGAAACTAATTGGTTTTTAGAAAGCAGGCTTTCCCTGTTCACAGTTGTACTTTCCACTTAAGGCCTGAAAGGCCCCTTATTGTTCTGTGGCTTCGTTGAAGGTATTTCTGTGAGGAAAAATGAACACAGATCGACAATGGGCTGTGACAATGAAATCCATTTATACTTTTACTTTACGGTACTGTTGCTTTTATGTTAGCAGATGTTCAATAAAAGATTGAGTTTCATTTCTGTCACAAGTGTGGACGTTCCTCATGTAAATTGTGTAGGACGTAGCAATCATCAAGAGTTGATCTTTCTTCAGTGAATAAGTGTGAAAATTTGAATCAAGAAGAGCTTGATTACATGCTAGAGGGATTTTTTTTTAGTTAAAGAAGTGATCCTTTTTTTGCAGCAAGAGTGAATATTCATAGGTTCAAAGACATTGAAAGGTGCATACACTTTGATGACAAACCATAAACACAAGAAGACAAACATAAATTTCCTCGCATTAGTTACATATCATATCTTTTGATAAATATCTGTAAAAATGTATATAATCCAAAAGAATGTGGAATTGTGAATGAACAATTAGTTAGCTTTGGAGGGTGGTGTCCTTTCAGAATGTACATGCCAAATAAGTCTGCTAAATACAGCATAAAAATATTCTGGAGTTGCGTTGGGAGAATGGGTTTGCATTGCATGTATGGTACAGGACTGTGATAGGCAAAAAAACAATCCCTTGGTGACAAATTTGGCAGCAAACATGGTGAAAGAACTGACCCAAACTTTGAGTAATGGAGGATACAGCATTACTGTGGATAATTTTTTTCACATCCACATTCTTAGAGTTCCTGTTACAAAAAACTTACATTACTCAGAACTTCACATGAAAACACAAAAGAAATTCCAAATGAAATGAAAACCAGTAACAAACAATTTTTCCGTGCATCTTCTCATACCAATAACACTGTTCAAGAAAAATGTACTTTGTAATTATTTTTTCCCCCTCAAAATCACAAAACTAACTGTTTGTTAGCTATAGTTTTTAAGATACATTAATTTCAAGTACAAATACTAAAAATATATTTTGAAATTCTTTATTTTCTTTATACTCTATGTAATATTTTTTTAAATTCTATTAAAAATTATATAGCATTTCCCGTTTTGCATTGTAATTATAGAAAGGGGCTTCAGACATGCAATATTCTTCTTCAGTGCATCAATGGGTTAATGAATATTAAGAGAATATGGGACGTGGACTTAAAAGTCTCAATTTGTTATTTTTGATTAATTAAGGTAACTTGTAACTACCTTTTTAATTACTCAGAAATCCAAAATACTGAAAGCTTTTTTAGGTGCACTTAAACCACTCCATCCATTTCTACTATTTGCCTTCTTCTTTGCTTTTTCACTCGGTGAATATTTTTCCTCAAATTTTGAATCGCATACCAAGAGGTGGCAAAATGCATTTTTGTTATTCTTACTCTTTTACGAGTTTTAACAATAAGAATCACATAATTGTATTTCTGGAGTTGTTTTAGTAGATTCTAACTTTACCTTTTTTGCCTACTTTAGCTTCTGATGCATATTTTTGCCATTTTGTCTTACTTTTGCCTTTTATCTCCTGGCGCCGATCTCAATCAAGCTTGATATCTACCTGCAAGCCTGAAGAACACAAAGGCATGATCGTGTTTTGTCTTTCTGTGGAAGCAGTTAAAAATCTAAATGAAAAGATGATCCAATCCCTTTTGAGGACAACTCTCTGTGTATGATATCCTTCTCAGTGCTGGCGATTACACAAGTGCAAAGAACGAAAAATATAATTCTGTTTTCACTAATGCTTTTGAAGATTCAAAAGGGAGTCCACAATATAATTTCAAAGAGAACAGTGTCGTGAGTAAAACAAATTCACAGCCATCATACTGGATGGTCCGGTCTCGTATGGAATCAAGATTGCAAAGAAAATATTGTTTTCCTACATGTTTATTTTAGAATTAGAATAAAAATGTGTATCATTTTAATTATGAATTTTTTACAATAATTCCTTTTATATGTGATTTTTCATTATTTATATGCTTTTTTAATCCCTAATTTGCTAGAATAAATGCCCTTTTTCATGCCTTTTTTAAAAATAAATGCTTTTTTGCCTGCCTATGTTAGGTAAAATAAATGCCTGAACTTCCAGGCTCTAATCGTAACACTTACTTTATACTATGTTTACGAGAAAGAACATATATCTCCCACTAGGCAACTTCATAGCATGATAGTATTCTTAGCCATTGTCTCCCAAATTCTTCCTTCATTGACTCAATATACATTTATTCAAGTATCATTTCGACAAGAGATAAGATGAATGGTTGTTGAGACTGATATTTAAAAGCTTTTGGACTTTGATAGTGTTTTATACTTTGGGAGATCTTTTGTTGGTACTGACAGCTAGCAGGTACAGTGTAGAAAAATACAAAAAGTTGCACATCTGAAAGAGTTTTGGATCTGATAGGACCTTCATTCTCCATCTTAAATCATTGTTTTTGGTTTATGAAGGTTTTATGGCTCCATACAAGCTCAAGTTGTTTCATGAGATGATCCATGACCAAAACCCAATCACATCTTTAGTTCCACACGTGGGAAAATTAACATACCATTGGCAATGCAGGTTGGCAGAAGCTGACGTATCTCATATCCAATTGGCGAAGAGTCTGCCATTGCCATGGAAATGTAGAGATGCCGACGAACTGTCAATCCCAAAGTTCCATCTCCCGCAGTATAGTCTGGCAGATCAACGCATTAAAGTATTTATTAAATGTTAAATGGTACATTAATATTGTATACACATGTTGTAGATTTCTGTAACTTCTTTAGAAAAAATTCAGTGACTAATAACAAAAATAGTCAAAAGAGTAAATGTCACACAATCTCTCACAAAGAATTATCATTGGATTCTAGTGCATGCAATTCCCCACACATATACACATTTTATCACAGATTAAACACAACATGAATGACATAAATGATGCAGTACAAAGCAAAAGGCATTCTATTTCTTGCTCTCACCTAAAGAAAGACAAATTCATTGAGTACTATGAATTTTCCTGTTTTTCCATTTCTACGTCATGAAATAGCACATCTCATGTTTCATGCCAATGTGAAAAGTGCAATTTCAAATATTATGGACATTGACAAAAGAAGCACATTCAAATCATCACTGTTAAGCGAGTGGTTTCTTCATCAACTCGTGACAAGCTCATGCAAGAGCCAACTACAATGAGCTGAAGAGGAAACCCCTGACTCGCATCATTGAAACATTGCATGATGAATTCACAACTTACATCAAGGCATCTCATTAATACTGAAGGAAGTAATGCTTATATTCTCCTTACACAGGGAATGCAAATCAATGAAGATGGGTAGCCTTTAAAAAGCTTGCTTTCAGTCTTTGACTGGGTATTACAAAACATTCAAGACATATAAGTGAAACATCTTACAGTTTTGCTGGCTGGCTGCTTTGCAGTGTCGGCTTTTGAACTTCAAACTAAATAATAGACTGCTATGAAGTGAACAAGATGAAAATTAGTGTTTACCTAGTGATTTCAAACTTTAAATGTATTAAGTTCAAGTAGCTTCATCCCAGAGTTAAACTTTTTGTACCTTTTAACTTTCTACATACACTATTTTTAACAAAGATAAAAGGGAGATTACCAGGGAGACTTTTTTTTATTACAAGAGCTGAACAGCAGAAAAATGTATTCTTCCTTAGGAATCTAAGTCAACTTTCAAATCAATAAAAACTTTTAGCAAGTAAATTCATTGTATGTAAATTACAAATCTAACTTTAAAGGTACATTTAACAGAATTAATTAAGGGAATTAAAATCTGATTAATATAAAATGGGTATTAAATTTAGATTTAAAAAAATTTAAACTAGGCTTCATAAGTAGGCACTCGCTTGTACTATTAATAAAGAAAAACATAACCTAGAGAAGTTAGTACATCATTAAAATATATTTTAAAGTAGAACAAATTGTTATTAGGTGGCAGCCTTCTAACAGGAATTAATGAAAACCAGATTTCTCTTAAAACAGGGGTCACTGAATTCTATTCAATTAAATGAAATTAAATAATTTTGCACATTGGTCTGTGATAGAAATGAGGACTTGAAAAGGCTCCCATATATTAGCACAGTATTTAAAACTGAAATTTGGTTATTTTATCACATTTCACTAATTTTGAATCTCCCATAAATTTTGAAGAAAAGATCAGTTCAGAATCACTAGGTTAATGTTTACCTCAACTGCTACATTTGTCGTCCCATGAATTCTCCTCAAGCATCTGAATACAAAAATGCAAAGTTAATGCATCGGCTAAGCAGACAGGCAGTGAGGGCCAGGGCAGTTGCTGCATGGCTGGACAGCTTACCAACCTCAAGATGGAGAGCCCCTCCGTCACTCTTCAAATGTCTCATCAAGCCTTAAGCAATCACATACATAATAAAACCTTGCTAAACCAGAGCTATCAAAGATTTTTATTTTATTTTTTATCGAGATAAGAAAAAGGAATGTCAGTTTTTCAACATAGACAATTATTTCTTGCATCTAGATTGTACCATGCTATGGCAACGCAAATGCGCTACAGAAGGACTTTTTAACTCAGGGCAGTGTTCTATTTCAACAACCGCATATCACAGCCATCTAGTCAGTCAAGCAGTACAGTCATATTCCAGTGCTGCAAGTGTTCATTTCACTCAATACATATTGTTGCTGCACCATAAAAACTGGAGGATGCATTTAGAATGAATGAATGAATGAATGAATGAATGACTGAACTAAATGAATAACACGAGGTATAAGCCAATCCTTTTGAATTTTCAACAATAACACACATTGAAGTTTCTTAAAATATATCTTGTGTTAATATATTACATAACAGATGTTTTTTTCTACATTATTATATTTGTGAGTACAAGTACTTCATATGTTTTTACACGAAGTTTCTCAAAGGGGCTTCAGATTATTAATTAGGTTTACTCTCCTCTTTGATGATGATTTTTATAAAGATTCAAAAACATACACATTTCCTAATTTTTGGAAGTTGTATAATTGATGTCCCAGTTGTGTATGGTAGACAGTGGCACAACTTTGAATTTTGGGGGTGCAGAGGATACCAGATTTCAAAACCAATCCAATCATGGTACTATGTGACTCCTGACTCTGAGGTGAAACACTCTGCTTGATACAACATACTCTTCTTTAGGTTCTAATTTCACACTAAATATTACTTAATGTCATAAACTACTGGGGTATGATCACCTTCAAACTGAAGAGAGCTGAAGAACACAAGTCATGTAAAAGACTGCCCGTTCTCAGTCATGGACCTGGCAGCTACATTCACCCCAATAAGTATTATTCATCACCCATTTTTCAATAACGATATAGAGGCAAAAATATGAACTGGTGTCACATTTAGAGTAGTGTTGCTACATTAAGAGTGAAGAAATCTGAAGTGATTCCCTACCACATATATTCTTGAGAGAAATACAACTCACTCCATATGCACATAGTTGTTACATACAAGCAAGGGTAAAAGTAATTCCTTAAAAAGATATAATGAAATATGAGCAATATGACCCACTTTCAGCACTGTATTAATCTTCTCATTTTAACCAGAGGAGTACATTTTATTCAGAGCAGATTAGCAAGGTTTTCAGGTGTTTGTACATATCTTACGGTTCTGTTGGCTGTAGATGTGTTGCCTCCGCTCCATGGTATGTCCTTGCAGATTGAATAAGCACATATAATTAGTGTCTACAATTTACCTCAAGGGGAAACATTCATTGGCCTGTAGAATTTCCAGTGTCACAGAAATCTTGGAAAACAAAAATTGCAATTGTTATTGAACAGCCCCAGGTGGGCAGGACAGATCAGATGAATGGGCCCAGGCAGCTGCTGATGGGGCAGGGCTACCAACCTGAAGAGGACGGAGGTGGGGGGGGCGGAGGCATGAGCTGCTTGTCTCGGGTGTTGGCTGGTGCAGGAACTCCAGTAGCTTGGGATCCACTCGTGCCAGTTGCTGAAGCTTGAGTTTGGGCCTGTTGTGGTGGTGGTGGTTGTTGTTGTTGTTGCTGCTGCTGCTGAGGCTGCGACTGTGTCTGTGGTTGCTGATGTTGATGCGGCGGCTGCTGCTGTTGTGGTGATTGTTGCTGCTGCTGCGGACTACCTTGTTGATGTGGCTGTCGTGGTTGGCTAAGCTGCATCAATTCCTCCACACTGAGGGGAAGATGATCATATGAATTTGGCACAAACTCTCTCTTACACAAAATTCCAGAAAACTAATATGCTGTGAGAAAGAAATTGCATCTCAGAACATCTTTTAATCTCAGGGGTAGATATCTGGTTGATGTAACTACTGCCAATTTTTTTTTTCCCTATCTGGCAAACTGAAAATAAAGACAAGTCATTAAATACATAATTTAATTATTTAACTGCCGTGTTTGTTCTTTAGATAGCTTTTCAAATTTTCATCTACATACAAAGAATATATTCAAATTTTTGACATTTCGCTAAAACATACGTGATAGTTTTGTTACTAAAACAATGAATTTTCATTAATTTGAGAACCATAGAAATATTTTTGTGACTATTTCAGGCTGTATTCATGTGATCAAAAATCAAAGTTCAATAACGTAAATTGTAAAAATTAGTATTTGTATGTAAGTCCTGGAAATATGAAAATGATCATCAGAAAATTTCACTCTTACAGAAGTTTTCACATGAATACATGCAAATTGTAGAAACATAGTTTGTATTCAAGTTATCACTATCCTAGAAGTATGAATGCA
>BLKR01010579.1:0-17500 GCA_011170035.1 Teleogryllus occipitalis | reverse complement strand
GTGAAAATGGAAAAGCATTCACCTTTCATACATTAGAATTTATTATTTAACATCCTATAACATCCTTTTAATAACAAGTACATCCAATTAACTCACTTTTTAACCCAATATGTACCTAAGATTTAAATTTTAAGAATTGACCGTTGGTTTTTATGTTTAAGAAATTTACTTGGAAGTTATTAATCTTTCAATTCACTATAAGTATTTTGCAAAACAGTACTCAGAGAATGTTTACTAAATTGAATCTTTTTCCACACAGAAACCTTTTAACATAGTGTGAATATTTTCCAAGGTTGTATAATCAAGAGAACCCAAAATTTAATAAAATATTAAATAGCAATTACTGGTGGTTTCATGTTAATTATACATGACTATTATTTCAATTAAGCATTGCTTTACCTGTCATGAATTGTTGAACAAATGAATTACAGGATTTAACTATTATTACCATAATTTCATAATTAACTAACCAAATATGTATGTCAATGCTACTGCGTCTCAGCTGACCGGCGGAATAATGTTTTTCAGAGAGCGATGCGGTCTTCGGCAAAGCTCATTTGTTATAGAAGCTGTCATTAAAATAGTTACTGCCCTGAACGCTCTGTATCATTTAGTCAACTTATGAAAATTGCTTAACACTATTACACCCTTTCACGAATTACAAAACAATACAATGGTGGCTGACTTTCATGTAACAGAGAGGGAGAGGAAGAGGAATGAAGGAAGGAAAAGGGGACAATGATTTTCTTGGCTGACTTTCTAGAAACAAAAAGTAGTCACATGTTATTAAATGGATAAAAAAAGAAATATTTCTGGTTAATATTCTTGGAAATATGTTAAAAAAATAAATGTTAATAAAAATATAATTACAAGTTATCATAACTAACGGAACTCTACTCTTTATATCACACATGAAAAATCTCTGTAATTTCAAGCAACTTTAACATACAAGAGAGGTAAATTCCAAAAAAACGTATACAACACTGCAGTGTTTATAAATTATTTTAAAATTAACAAAATTCTATACTATCTTTTTCAATAGAGGATGCAATAAACATAATGCATTCATTGAAACTTCTTTGCATAATAATAGAAACACTCAAAATATGCAAAAAGGTTATAATTATTTAATATATCTGCATAAATATGACAATCTGATTCCTTACTTAGCTCTATTATTCATAATTACACTACAATTGACAGACTTTAATTAATATTCTCAAGGGCATGGAATATTATCACAAATTAAATGAACTTCAAGAAGAGCAACAGTCACAAAAATATGTTATATAAACATTTGTAAAATTATTATATTACTAACACAAGAATAAAACATTACATTAATTATTAAAAGAATCTTATTGATGCAATCTAACCCTAAGAAACACAACATAAATGGAAGTATTTAAAAGAATCAAAGACGTAAATAATAAAAACGCAGACTCTGCAAGAGACTGTGAGAACAAATAAAGTTTCAAGCAAAATTATAGGCAGAGGTTGCAAGGATAACACAGGTATATTGCCAAGAAAGAAATGAGTTTTCAAAATGATAAGATTTTTGAACTCAATAACATTAAATTCAATTATCTGCACCTGGAAAAAACAGACCACAAATGAATAGCACTTGAACCTCCTGTAACAAGAGTGTAAGGATGAGAGTCTTAACAAATGAATTTTCATCTAAGCAATAGTAGAAGTATTTCTGGTAGAAAAATAAGAGACTAACTTACCCAACCCCTTGGCGTTGTTGGCCTGGAGAGCCAGGATTGCCTGATGTAGAATTCTGATTTAAGCCTACAGCCCGATTCATCTGAAATTACACATTACATTGAATTTTAGTAAATTTTAAACCACCGATGCTTGCATACTTTCAAGATCAATTTAATGGACATGTTAATAATGTGTATGGGTCAAACCATTTTAAACCGTCCAGAATTTAATAAATTGGTCGCTCGACCATCTCGAAAAAAACATTATATTTTGTACATAAATTTTCTTATGTTTTGACTGTTCAAAAACATCTTTGATTTATTTTTACTGTACCCGATTTACAGATGGCGGCCATTTTTGTTTTCCGCCGTGCACCATTTTTCGCGTTTGCAGACATTTACTCTTTTCAAAATTATTCAGCACTAGGTTGTTCTAGAATTCTAGAATAAAAGGCATTGGATTCAGTATACTCTGGCCTACAAATAAAAATCTTATTTACTTTTCTTTTAAGTTTTTAGTTGAGAAAGATTTGAGAGCAAATCTTTGGAACGCGAATGAACAAATTTCGATTTTCAGAGAGTAATTTCTCAAAGAAGGAATAGAATCTCAGCCTTAACTTTATCTATGCCTTTCAACATAACAGCATAGTTACTTTTTGTAAAATATCATTGGTAAGTAACATACCCCAAGAAAATTACACCCTCTTAAAAATTGGAATTTTGGATTTTTCCATATTTTTAACTGTTGGGGGACCAGATAAAAATCTGAAAATTGCACATATACTAGATCGCTATGACAATTTCAACTTTTAGATTTAACTCAAATTATTTTTTAAAAAATTGTAAACTTTCGGAAAAAAAAGCCTTCATTTCCACATTGAGGATATGTTGTGACAAATAGTAATCATGTTATTAGTTATTTTAAACTAAAATCCATTTTAATTTAATATAATTAATTATCCTTTTTTATTAATAAACATACATTTGCCTAATATATTTTAAATATTGCATAACTTTAAAACAATTTTACATCTTGACATCTACGTTTGTAATTAAAAATATGTTCATTTTGAAGCCAATAGCTGAACAGGATAATATGAAAATAGTTATAAAAGATAACAAATAAATAAATTCAGCTTTTTTTTTCCAGCAGTTAAATTTTCCATTGCGGTTATTATTTCCGAACGTTTGTTTAGAGATACTGATGATTGCACTGTACTCCTTTGAACATGTTTTTGAATAGCCAAAATATAAGGAAATTTATGTACAAAATATGGATTTTTTTGGAAATGGTTGAGCGACCAGTGCTGGACCACTTAAAATGGATTGACCTGTATAGATGTGATGTTTTCACGAGTTAATTTCCTTTCCACCTAACCCATATCCTCACCTTTTCCCTCACATGACTGACAACCAGAAGCATCTGTTCACACGCAGAGTAACATTAGAACTATTAAAATGGATTATAGCATTAAACAGATTATTATATTAATAAATAATAATTATTTTTATATTCAAACCTATATAGTTCAAACAATTACATGCAATTTTTCTAAAGCAATTTTAAGCAATGTAAAGCAATTTTTAATTTTATTACTATGATTATTAAGTCCAGACATTACTAGTATTAAGCACAGATGTATTGCATTGTCTATGTCTGATTTTAAACATACCAATAGTTATAATGCTTTATGCTGTATGAAACTGAATTCTTTTTGATATTATTGGCTGGTAGTTTTTTTATTATTAAAATGTCTACAAACACACTGTTAGTATTCCATCATGTGTAAAGAAGTTGGCAAAATCATTACAGCATCCTCTCTTTTAAAACAGCATAAGAACTAGCACATTGACTACATTAACACTAGTGTTTTTCTTTCTTGTATTTGAATCACAATGATAATAATCATTTTCTAGTTCACAAGATCTTTGAGAAGGTCTAACTTTCCTTAACACAGATACATCTTAAAATAGAGTGATTGAATTCTCATTTCTTTCAATACTTTTCTTTTTGCCTACTAAAAAGTGAATTCTATGAAATCATGTCACTTAGGGCCGAATTCATAGTTGAGATTTAAGGAATAAAGGGAATCCTTACGTATTAAATGATTGTTATTGATTAAGTATTGATGATTAAGTGGTCACTTATTGAGGTCTGTGTTTTACAGATGATCCTCATTGAGCTACTTTTATTACCTCACAATTCAGGTTCCAATTATCTTGAGGAGAGAGGAGAGAGGGAGGAGAGAGAGGAAAGGAGAGACGAGAGAGAGAAGAGGAGAGGGGAGAGAAAACAAAAATTAAGGAGTAAATTTTGTCAACGAACTTGGGTTTTGATTGATTGATTGATTTTTTCGTGTTTCCTGGCGCATCAACTGTTTTGGTTATTAGTCCTGTTAGTGTAGTGCATGTTTTTTCTCAGGAGATGGCGGTGATCTTCCTCTGCTGGACGGTGAGATCCGGCGCCGACCTACCGTCGGCTAGTGGGGTTTCCCCCTAACCAGGACACTCCCACCAGTGGGGCACCGCCCCAGCCGGGACAAGCCCTTAGCTCTCAACTGGTCTCCCGGCACATGTGATAGTGTAGTGCATGTTAGTGTAAGTGTGTGTGTAAGGGGAGAGGATAGGACAAGGAAGAGGAAGGACAGTTCGCGCGCGGTCTGTGGCCCATTTGTTAGGGTACTGCTCTGGCATTCGCCTGGTGTTGATCGGAGAAACCACGGAAAACAACCGATCAGAGCAGCCGCCCGCAGAATTCTCCTCCGGACAGCAACTGAATTCGATGTAGCTGGAAAGCTAGTGTCGAAAATCCTGCCGCCACCAGGACTCGAACCTAGGACCTCCCGGTCAGAGGCGCTGCAGTGACATCAGCTGATTCACTGAGCTACCGCTCCCGGTGTGAACCAGAAAGTGAACTTAGAATATTTTTGCGGTTGAGTTACAAGATTTGACTTAGAAATTTTACCAGTGATTTGTGAATTGCCAGGTTACATGATAGAATATAATATTAGAGGGATATTATTCCGACCTGGGAAAGTAATCAGTTTGAAATAGGTGCCCACCTGAGGCACAAGATAAAGAGTATAGGTAGTGTTTGTGCAGTGGCTGGAGGAAGTTTCGACTTGGTTGCTGATCATCGTGGACCAACCAGAAGGAAGATTGGTACACGCCATGTGGCGACATCGAGCGACGTGCGCGCGAAGAGGTAAGAAAGGATAAAAGGTTCTATAACGCTGTTATTGCAATAATGAGGAAAATTGTCATGACCTAATGATAAATTGTAATAATTGATGGTAGTTGATAACTTTGGTATGGATAATAAATTATAATTCATAGTTAGAAAGAAAGCCGATTCTCATTTGCCATTACATGCAATCCTTGGGTAGACATTTCAGAACTATTTTCAGATTCTTCACCACTCTGTATGGATGGCAGGTTGAGTAATTGGTTGTGGAGTAAGTAGCAACAATTATTTCATAAGAACCTGTCGACCGAGCTAGCGGGATTTACATTTACATTTAGTACTATAGACGTTTCACTTCTTTCTCACAATAGCACTTCACTAACTGAGATATGGTACTCATGTTCAGAATAGACTTGACGAAAATTTTTCTCTGAAAGCTGCCTGGCACTCTTTGAAAGACTGCGTTCGGAAATACTACACCACAAAACTTCGTTGCTCTACTGAGGCGCATCGTAAGTTAACCGTGAAAGAAGGAACTATGAATGAAGACACGGCCTATTTTGTTTTGAGCAGGTATGACCTACACCACAGGAAGGGAGTGAGTGAAACGAAGGGGATGGTGATGAATGGAGTGTTGCTGAAATGCAGTCGAAGGAGCTGTCACAGAAGCAGTGTTGCAAAACCTTCACTTTTCTCTGTGCCTTGAACAGCACGGTTGCATTTAATACTGATCATCCGGTATATGGCTTAGGGTACGAATCACAGAACTTTGAAAACATGCACAGAATTCACTTCTCCCCATAGCATATCACACACAGTTTTTAACTGTTTTGGATGTAAAATAAATAAAGGTAGGGTGACTGATGGGAAAAGGAGGGTGTCTGGTGGGCAAAGTAGGGTGTCTGGCAGGCAAAGCAGGGTGTCTGGTGGGCAATGTAGGGTGTGGACATGGCATGTTTATTCATCACTGTCACTGCCCAACATATTTGCAGCATTATTAAGTATGGTTGACTCTCACTTTCTTGAAAAATCTTCACTTGACTCGTCACAAAAAGGAATTTTGAAAAACAGGTTTTCCAAACTTTCTTTGATGGCAAGCAGTCAATTTTCAACTGCTCAAGAATGCAGATTGTAACAACCTTAACATATACTTCTGCAATTATAGATTTTCATATTAAGAAAATGCAAATAATAACAGTATTGATATTATCGTAAGGCTATCTGTGGTTACCAACTTCTCAGAACAACACAGATGTTTCACAATTTCGTCTGTTTACACAACTGACTCAGTATATCTGAGAAAGAAAGCAGCTGTTTCAGGCAGACCCTAGCAGTGTCAGTTGTTTATAAATAAACTTAATAGTCACATTTCATCAGACTTCCATTTGAGACTACATGTGTTTCTGCTATTCATAACAAGTCACAAGTGCCACTGTTGCTTTATGTATGAACATCACGATGTGTTGTGTCATTGATGCGCTGTAGTTCAATAGCAAGTCTGGCAGGCAGTGGGCTGCCCACATGCTCCAATGAACAAACAATTTTTTACAAATATATTATTTATATGTGTCTCAATTTAAAATTTGGCTTATCTATACTACATTAGTGTTGAAATACACAAGTGTTTCTTACAATTAATTTAAGTGTCGACCTAATGTAAAAATTTGTATTAAAAAAATATATATATATATTTAAATATTTAAATAGGTGTATAAAAATTAAGTTTCACATAAAATGATGTACTTTCATGTGATGTAAATATAATTTAATTTTTTCTGAATAGAATAGTACTTGCTCAAAAAAATTTTAAACATTAGCACAGGTATGATTCTTCTCAAAAAATATTTGGTAATATTTCTGAAAGGGTTGGGATTAGAAAAAAATGTGCCTTTTTTCAACCACACACCTCATAAAAAAAGTTTCTAGTCGCTAAACAATAGTGATATTTTGCGAGTGTGATTTGATGTGGAATGACTCAATTGCACAATTCCAATGGAATGCTTGTGATTCCAATGTATCTATTCATTGTGTTAAGGTTGTGTTGAATATAGAACTCAAACAATTCTGGGAAATGACTTGCTAACTTAAGAACACTCATTTTAAGTGTCCACTTCAAATTCAGTCCTAAAGTTCTGTTAAGTGTAAAGTCAGAATGAACTTTCATACCCAAGGGTATGAAATAGTACCCATACACATAGTCAAAGATAAACATAATTATCCATGAATGATTGAAAGTAAGTTGTTAATGAAGTTGTTAATAATGAAGTTGAAGTACAAGGTGCGTTCCATAAGTAATGTGTCCAAATTCATAAAGAATCATTCATACAATGAGTAAAAAATTTTCAAAATAGCATCTTCCTGCATTAATGCACTTCTGAATGTGGTGTTTTCAAGACTTCGGAAGGCCATCTCTAGGATGTTCTTTAGAGCTTATGTAACAGGAGGCTTGATGTTTTCAATCATGTCCCAATGTTTCCCTTTCAGGCCTCCTTTTAAGTGAGGGAAAGAAAAGAAAAGAAAAAAAGAAAAAAAAAAAGGGGGGGGGAGGGGGTCAGCATGAGCCAGGTCAGGACTGTTCGAAAGCCGGAGAATTGGGTTTGGGTCCTGGTCAAGAAATAGTTGACAATGAAGGTGACGTGGCAGTGCATGTTGTCATAATGAAGTTTCCATGCATGCTTGATGTTGCTTCGGCAGTGCGCAACCTTTCTTTTCAGTGTTTTGAGCTCTTCCAAGTAGAAAGCAGCATTCCTAGTAGTCCCATTATGTACAAATTCATAGTGGACAATGTCTCTGACATGAGCATAGTTTTGATTCTGGACCTGTTCATGCCTGCTTTCTTGGGGTGGTGGGACACTAAGGTGTGTCACTCTGTACTCTGCCTTTTAACTTCTGGGTCATACTAAAAACTTTACGGCTTATCACCGGTGATAACCAAGTTTAAAACATTTGGTTCATATTCATACATTTCCAAGTGTCCTTGGCACCAGAGCACTCACAAGTCCTTTTGTTCATTGCTCAACACTTGATACCAGTTTGACGCACACCTTTTTTATGTTCAAATCTTGGTTTATAATGCGAAAAATTGTTGTTTTCATCATGTTTCAAGTTCTTGCTATCAATTGGAAGTTCAGCTATCAGACAGAAATCAAACAATCATTTTCATTGATTTGGGAGGTTGACAGACCTGACTCTGAGGTTCTTAGGCGACATCATCTTGGCCTTTGTGAATGACGTGTGCCATCGAAGAACTTGTGATTTCAACAAGAAATCTCTCCTGATAGCTTACTGAATTAATGAAAACGTTTAGGTGGTGGACTTGCCAAATTAATCGTAAAAATTGATACGTCACATTGTTCCACAGAACAAACCATCATGCCATGTTACATGACCTCAAAATGGGGTTCATAGAACAAACATCCTGACTCTTTGGCAGCTCGAAAGTGACAGTCTGGGCACATTTTGAAGCTAAAACCCCCCTTCACTCAGACAAGAAAAAAGAATGTGTTGGATGTGTTGCCACATCAGAAAAAACTGGTCACATTACTAATGGAACTCACCTTGAATTCCTAAGTATATTTGAGTTTTATTACCTGGAAACCATCTGGCTGCTCATCACGGTCCTCAGTGAAACGTCTTTTCTGTGAACCCTTGTTCATCTGCTGGGGTTGTGTTGGCTGCTGGTGTTGTGAAGGACTCTGGAGTTGCTGTTGATGCTGTTGCTGCTGCTGTTGCTGCTGCTGTTGTTGTTGCTGTTGTTGTTGCTGTTGTTGTTGCTGTTGTTGATGTTGTTGATGTTGTTGATGTTGTGTTTGTTGTTGCTGAGTTTGCTGCTGCTGAGTTTGTGGCTGCTGTGTTTGTGGTTGTGTTTGCTGTTGCTGTGTTTGCTGTTGAAGACTGCTTTGGTGATGTAAAGGTGAAACCTTAAAAATTTAAAAGAAAAAGATTTTCACACATCAGAAATTTGTGAATTCCATAAATTTTAGTATCAACAGCATATTTTTGGCTTCATCACAAAAATTTGAATGTTTCTTAATAACCAAATCAAAAATTTCAAACTTAAAAAACTTACTATTTATTTTCTATTATTAAGTTATTTTTGCTTTTCTAAAACATTCAACGAACTTTTCTTGCCAGTAAGTACTATTAAGAAATAGATTCCACAAACTAATCTCAGAATCCACTCGATCATCCCAGGGTCTGTCACAATCTACAAATAGTTGCAGAATTTGTACAGCAACATGTGAGACTGCTTTCTAACTGGATGGTGAGTACAATGTGAAAGCTTTCAGGGCTATCTCAATTATACTTTCTATCATGAAATTTTTCAATATGTACTAATAATAATGCAGGAATTTTTTTTTTTATGTACTAAAATTGTATAATTTTATTTTCAATTAAAATTTTCAGTCAAAATACAATTTTCTTATCTTTTCCACATGAAGAAAGAAAACTACAAAGCACCCCTCAGAGTGCTTTAGAATGAGCCTCACCTGAGCTGGTTGCCCCTGCTGTTTTAACTGAAGTCCAGCAGCAGCGGCAGCGGCAGCAGCAGCTGCTGCAGCAGCAGCAGGAGCTGTAACCTGCAAGGAAGTGCCTTGCTGGAAAAGAGATGCTCCTTGTTGCATCTGGAAAGGAAAAAAAAGTGTTTTAAGCGATCTAAATAATTAAAAATGAATGAAAGCATGGAGGTGTGTGTGTTTGTTCCACAAAAAATTTGTGAACTACTAGAGCAATATTACTTCTAAATTTTGCAAGAACACTTTTGAAAAGTTGAGAAGAAAGATAAGGGTTTGTAACTCTCAAATATGATTAAGAGAAGATTAAGTGAACCTTCAGTTCACTAATGGAGCTTCAGAGACCAGGTAATGTCTATTTGAGGCTTTAAATGTATTATTTTACTATTGCTACTAATGATTTTTCTTTCCTTAAAACATTTTATTTTTGTGCTATTTTATCAGTATAATTGGATGTTAATAGTCTCCTAGACATTTTAATTTCATTAGAGGCATTTTTCATGCCTGAGGCTATATAGGCCCCCTTGTTTGAGATACACTGGAATCAGTTTCTTTATTAAATCTATATCAAATCAATGACACTGAAAATTGTAACAATCACATTCTAGATCTTGTTTGCTGTCCAGATAACTCACCCAAGGTTGAACCACTCATTTTATGTGACAACTATCATCCTGCCTTAGATTTAATTTTACAAATCACACTAAAGAATGTTGCTTCATCAATTTCAAAGCCACACAATACCACCATTATTTGTTCTATTGGAATTATATATTTTCAAACAATGGTTTTGAATGACTTTTGAATGAATGAATGCACTTGAGCTAATGGAGTAAATCAAGACAAAAAGTTTATTACATAGGATACATAAATCTCATAGAACCCAATGACATATGACAAATTCTACATTACATAACACAATAAGTTTTTTCAGAAGAGTTTGTTTGAGAAATATATAACAGATACTGAAAACTCTGTGTATCATGATAACAAGCACTTCTGGAACAACAAAAAACAAAGGATACAAAAATAACTGTTTTTGACAATGATACTTCTCCTACTGATGACAAAGTTTCTGTGTCGACTCTGTTGCCAGATAATTTAAATAGGTTTTTGTTTCTCCAAATGGCTTGGTAAATACTGCTGATTTACAAGCTCACATATGAAACCATTAGCTCCCCAAATGCAATAGAAATGCTTTGATGAAACATCAAAACAATGTTGTCAAAGACTCAGGCCTCATGGAAAACCGAACATTGCCTTTGATCTTATAGGTACCCTACAGCACATCCATTATCTTTTTTGTTAACAAATCTTTATCCACAGGCTAGTTTCCTAGTTGGAAACTTCGAGAAACCAGATCTTGCGACGTGCACGAGAGAGTGGTCACTAAGAGAGCATTCTGTGAGCTGGTGACTGCAATGCCGTAGCCATCTTGCAGGGGCAGGAGTGGTTACAAGTTCCATCCCAAATGGGGTCATTGATGTCACATTTCCCCTAACGAATAAGAAAGGTCAAGTGTGTAAATGGTAAGCAAAACAAAACAAAACTCCTTTCTCTTCCGAAACACCAACGTGAAAGTTTCTTCCTCTAGTTGGGAAACGATAGGCTGGAGCAGCCATCTTGTAGTGAAAAATAATGGAGTGACAACACGTGAAAAAAACGTTAGGCGGACCATTAAGTAAAATTGTTGGACCAGAATGCGCAATTGAAACATCATTTGAGTGGTGTTGTAGTAGTAGGAGGAAAAGGGTGAACGTGGAAGAGATTTATTAGAAAGAAGTGCAAGAGAAACAGTATTCATTCTGGCAACCGCAAACCAACTGTTTTAGAGCAGGTGGTCTACAAAATTACATAGAAACTGAGGAAGTGTGTGAACGTGAGTGCAAGAAAACTGGAGGCAATTGGAGGCGCTGCCAGTAGCTTCCATGCCGTCCAAATGGTCGGCATGGAAGCTACTGTGCACTTTGGGAACAGCACAAGCCAGCTGCCGAGATGAGGTCGACGCACGGCAAGTGCACACAGGCGCACAGGCGGTGTCCAGACAAGGCCACCAAACGGCGACGTGAGGAAGGCGGCCCAGGCTGCACAACAGGACATCTCAGGCTGAGGCCTTATACATCGCGTAATGCCTTATGCTTTTTGTTTAAAATTTGGTAATTTTCTGTTATGTTCTGATAAATTTAAATGCAAATCAGTGTAAGGTACTAGAAACCGTGCAGGGTGTGTATGAAAATGAAAGGTTTTGTTTAAAGAGTAAATCAAGTAGGAGAATAATATTTTCTTTTAGTGTAAGTAGTCCTCCTCCAGGAGACACTGTCTTAAAGAAGCACTGACCATGCAGGCGAGGTGGTTTGCGTGCTCCCATGAAGCTGAGGACTATGGCAGGGGTAGAAGTGTTGATTGGTTGAAGAATCGATTAATATTATTATTGGTAGGGTCACCCAAGCTATACAGATATCAGCGGAGGAGTCAGATGAAGGGATGTCTCACAATGACCTCTCGGTCCCCTTTCCATGTCCTGACACTCCCACATTCCGCCCTATATCTGTATCCAATACTGCTCTCAGCCCTCCCCCAACCCTGGTTGCCAGGTGGTACCCGTTTCTAGAGAGACACTGCTGAACTATATTTTGTGTCATACTTTTATCTATCCTACTAGACCTCTCTTGGTCAGGGATCAGCCTTAAGTCCCAGGAACAGAGGAAACCAGCCCATACATACACAATTGGAGTGGTGTCCCAAAAGATCAAAGGGGAAGAAAAGGTTTGTCCATAGTTATTAAGAAAAAATATAAACAGGACATAAGAAATTGGAAAGCGATTGACAAGAGAATTATTAAAGTAAATTTTGAAAACTGCTGATTTAAACTGACAATTCTCGGAATCTATGTACCAAACGAAGAAAAAAAAACCAGACTAGACGAGGAGGAACAACAGACTAGACAACTAGATGCGGTGATCAGTGACTGTAGAGATAAGAGAGATATAGTTCTTCTCAGAAATTTCAATGCGAGGGTGGGAAAAGCAAGTGGTTCAAGAGTAATTGGGCAATTTGGTGAGAGGAGGTCTGTAACTCAAATGGGAAAAGACTCGTATTTCTGTGTGAATAATATAACATGATCAGAAATGGCTTCTTCCAACAGAGATGAGCATAAATATATCTGGACAGACCAACAGAGAGATAAATCAGTAATAGACTATGTGATTACTCCACAGAACTTCCAAGGAAGAGTTGGATGTTTGAGCACACAAGGACCAGAATGTTGCTCTAATCACTACCTGGTGAAATCAAAAATAATATTCCCTCCTAGGAAGAATCATTAAGAGAATCCTAAAGATTTAGAAAAGAAAGAAAATGAACAAGATTGATTGATTGATTACTTGGTGTTTAGAGGGCGCTTCAACTGCCAAGGTCATTGGCGCCCATGTCAAAGTATATTAAGGGTAGATTAAGTAAGTTTGCAAAAGCAACTTACCCGCTAATTAAAAGCATGAACATTACTTAAAAAGGGCATGAATCCCGCAATAGTGTACGACTAAATAAGGCAGAAGGAAAATATAACAGACTCGTAAAATTTATCATAAAATGTAAAATTGGCTGTAAAGGGGCCACAAAACAAACTACATAAAATATTGTCCATGCCACTCAAATAAAATTACGTATTCCACTTTCCCTCAAAAAACAAAAGAGTTTTGAGAGTGCAGAATCGTCGTCCCCAAGCACCTCCCGTAGCGAGTTGCCCAGGCTATGCCTTCGTCGGCTGTCATCGAATTTTGTGCAATGCAGCAGGACGTGTTCCACAGAAAGAACCGTCCGGCATGTGTCACAGATGGGAGGACTTTCCCCTCGAAGGAGGAAACTATGGGAAAAGTGGCAGTGTCCAATACGAAGGCGGGTTAAAATTACTTCCTCGCGCCTACAGAAGCGGGATGAGGAGCGCCAAGGATTTACGGAATTCTTAATCGCGCTAAGTTTAAAAGTAGTATTGTGCCACTGTTTGCCACGCTCTAAGTACGGATCGTTTCAACGAAGCCTTAACATCCGACAATGGTACAGCAGGGATGTCAATGTGTATCCTACGGGTCGCTGATTTCGCCGCTCGGTCGGCCAGCTCGTTCCCTGTGATGTTCACATGGCCTGGAACCCAACTAAGGACCAGGTCATAGTGGCAAGACCGAAGACGATGAATGAGGTTCTGAACTGATTTTATCAGGTAGTCTGACGACGGGCGTGAGACAGCTTGAAGGGAGCTGAGAGAGTCAGAACAGAGAACAACACGCCGCAGCCTCGCTGACTCGATGTATTTCAGGGCTTCCAGAATTGCATACATCTCGGCAGTAAATATACTGCACTGGGAATGTAGTCGATATGATTTGGTGGTCTTGATACAATAAAAACTACATGCCACTGCATCGTTGCACGATGAACCATCCGTATATAAGAATAGATGGTCGGGATAGGCCTCCCTCATAGCCTGAAACTGCATCTGGTAAACCAGAGGACTAGCGATATGTTTGGAAAGATTGGAGAGTCTGAGGTCAATATTGGGGAGCAGAAGCTTCCAAGAGGGGATCAGGTCGCTTGGGGGCTTTACAGGAGTGGGAAGTTCGACATTAAGTCCCCGCAAAAGATTTCTTAATCGTATACCTGGGGGCTGGGGTAGTGATGTTCGAAGTATGTACGATGATTCATATTTTGGGTGGATAATAATTCGGCGACACGGATGGCTATGGAGACCCGACACTTTAGCTCCATAGGACGATAATAGAATAGCTCGCCTTCTTTCCAGGGATGGCTCCCCAGCGTCAGCTAGAATGCACTCAATTCGGCTGGTGCGGTATGCACCTGTTGCAAGGCGGATACCAGCGTGGTGAATGGTGTTAATGGGCCGAAGAGTGGAAGGGGCTGCCGAACCATACACTTCACTACCGTAATCCAAAACTGAGCGGATGAGTGATTTATATAACCGCAATAGGGTAGTGCGGTCGGCTCCCCAAGACGTACCACTCAGCAGTCGAAGAAGATTGAGGGGGGAGACGCATCTCGATTTTAGTGTGCGGATGTGAGCACGCCACGTTAGGGACTTGTCAAACGTAAGTCCCAAGAACCTGGCAGAGTCGGCGAATGAAAGCGGATTCCCTCCCAGGTAGAGAACTGGATCGCTGTGCAAGTGATATATTCGGCAGAAGTGTACACCAGTAGATTTACTAGGCGAGAATTTAAAACCTGTTGACAAGCTCCATTCATGGAGCTTGTTGAGCACCAGTTGGAGTTGCCTCTGGATCACACTGATGCTACTGGACGAACAATAGATGGCAAAATCGTCCACAAACAGCGATGCCTTTACTGGTTCTCGCACGACCGACGCTATACTGTTTATGGCAATGGCAAACAGAGTGACACTTAGCACCGACCCTTGGGGAATGCCGTTTTCGAGAGGGTGACTGCTAGACAGTTTGTCACCAATGCGAACTCGGAATGATCTGTTCGATAAAAAATTTTGGAGGAATAAGGGGAGCTTCCCCCTTAATCCCCACGAGTGCAGGGTTCGCAAAATGCCATACCTCCAGGTGGTGTCGTAGGCCTTCTCTATGTCAAATAGTACGGCCACAAGGTGTTGTCTCAGGACGAAAGAGGTTGATATTTCGGTTGCCAAAGTGACAAGATGGTCCAAGGTTGACCGGTGTTTCCTGAAGCCGCACTGGATTGGTGTGAGCAGGTTTCTGCGCTCCAGGGTCCAGACCAAGCGCTGGCTTACCATCCGTTCCAATACTTTGCACAGGCAGCTGGTGAGAGCGAGAGGTCGGTAGCTCGATGGCAACGACCGATCTTTTCCGTCCTTCAAAGCTGGAATGACTATGGCTTCTCGCCATTGAACAGGAATGGTGTGCTCTTCCCAGATACGATTAAACAAGAGGAGAAGGAATTGCATTGCCTCATCAGGAAGATGTTGTAGCATTAGATTATGTATCCCATCAGGACCTGGGGCAGTTCTTTTCGCCAATGCAAGAGCGCAGCGCAATTCCGACATGGAAAAAGGGATGTTGTAATCGGCAGTCTCTGGAGGAGAATTCCAGCGGACGGCACTCCATCCTCTCTTTGATCAAGAGAAAATCAGGAGCGTAGTTCGCCGAGCTTGACATCTGTTCATAGTACGTGGCAAGTTCCTCTACAATCTCATCTGGAGAAGTGATCATTTCACCATTTTTGAGAAGACATGGCACCGTGTTTGGAGAAGAGTGTCCTTTTATCTGGCGGATTCTTCTCCATACCAGGCGTGGTGGCGTGTGGCAGTTCAGGGAGGAGACGTATGCTCTCCACGATTCCTTTTTGCTCTCTACAATTATTCTCCTTGCCCTCGCCCTACATCTTTTGTATTCAATAAGGTTGTCCACAGTTGGATAATGTCTAAGACGTGCAAGTGCCTTTTTTCGAGCGCTGACCACTCTAGAGCAGTCCTTATTCCACCAAGGCACAGGGATGTGTCGTAGACAGCACGCAGACTTCGGGATTGCAATGGTGGCTGCGCGAAGAACGGCGTCAGTGAATTGGGCGACTAAGGCATCGACGTTACTTGAACGGTTCTCTGGAATGTTTATTTCCTCGCTGAATGTATTCCAGTCAGCTCGATGGATTACCCAGCGAGGTGAACGGGTAGCGTCTAAACTAGGAATATTGAAGCGTACCATGGTAGGAAAGTGGTCACTCCCATGTAAGTCATCAAGAACAGTCCACTCTAAGATGGTAGATAGAGATGGACTGCAGAGTGCCAGATCTATTGACGAGAAAGTGTTTGACGCTGTGGAAAAATGAGTATTTTCCCCAGAGTTCAGAAGAATTAGGTTCTGCTGGTCAATAATATTTTCGACAATAGTACCTCTGGGACATGACCTCGTGCTACCCCAGGCGGGATTGTGGGCATTAAAGTCACCCACAATAAGAAAAGGGGCGGGCAGCTGAGAAACAACTTCTTCGAGTTCCTCTTGTGACACGGCTTGGCCAGGAGGAATGTATATATTGCACACCGTCAATGAAAAGGACGGCAGATATATACGGACGCATACGGTTTGAAGGTCGGTTCGAACGATATGTTCCTCAGAAAACAGATGGTCACGGATAAGAACCGCGACACCTCCGTGAGCACGAAGTCCGGCATCTTGGTCAAACCGATAGGTTTGAAATCCGCGCAGGCAGAGGGGGTGGTTAGGAAGAAGATGGGTTTCCTGGAGACAGACTATAAATGGTCTGTGGCGGGAGAGTATGAGCTTCAATTCTTCTAAATGTATGCGAAAACCGTTCAAGTTCCATGAGAGAGCCATTTAAGGAAATTATTATTTCTTTGGAGCCTTCTTTTTCTTTCTCACCTTCGTAATAAAGGAGCTCTTGGTGCTCCTCATCAACAGCAGAGTCGTCCTGACTGCTGCTGGATAAGGTCGCCTGTGTCAGGGGGATGTCCCGGTGTTTTGACATAGGTGACCGAGATCTAGAAGGGTTGGAAGATCTTTCAGTGTGAGTCTCGGCAGTGGGAGGAGGACGAGATTTCGGCGACGAATTTTGAGTTGGTGTCGATTTCTGATTGGAATCTGTTTCTATAGGGGGCTCAGTAGAAGTTTTCGGTGGCGGGAGTTTTTTGCTGTTTATTTTGTATTTGGTTGGTATAATAACTTTTCCCCCTTGGATACAGGCCGTATCTTCAGGGAAGTCTATAGGAGCAACCTGGCAGGAGAAATGCGCTGCTGGGACTGGAGTGCATTGGGTTTGGCAGCTCACGGTTACCACCGGGGGCCTAGCTTTTAAAGTGCTGGAAAAGGATCGTGACATGTCTACTGGATTCCTTGCTTGGAATCGACGCTTCGCCTCAGGGAAATAAACTTTTTCTGTCACTCGTATCTTTTGGATTTCCCTTTCACGGAGATAGATTGGACACTGGTTGAAATTGGCTGCGTGGTTGCCTTCACAGTTAAGACAGTGCGGTGGTCTGTCGCAGGGTTGTGGGTCGTGCGCTGGTGTTCCGCACTTCCCGCATACTGCGCTAACCGACATGCAGCGTTGCTGAGTATGACCAAACCTTTGGCAGTTGAAACAGCGCA